>PVJI01002612.1:0-141530 GCA_004026765.1 Micronycteris hirsuta | reverse complement strand
GGTAGGGGGAGAGGGTGGGAATGGGGCACAGAACAAGTAGCATAAATGGGAGGTAGACAACAGACAAGGGGAGGTTAGAACAGTATAGGAAGTACAGGAGCAGAAGGACTTATGTGTATGACCTATGGACAAAACTAAAGGGAGGAGAAAGGAGGGTAAGGGGGAGGGGGGAAAGATGGGGGGAAATGGGGCAACTGTAACAGCATAATCAATAAAATATAGTTAAAAAAAAAAAAAAGAAAACGATTGCTGACCCCAGAGCTAGACAAAGGGAAGAGGGACAATCCATACAAGGATGCAGGAAGGCTGGCCTGGGAGTCAAGAAGCTGGGAAAATGGGAGTCCCTCGGGCATGAACTCCCTCTACTTCCTGAGCCCATAAACTCATGTCTAAAATGCACCTACGCATGCACCCAGCTTTGCCCCTTCCTGCTGGCCTCAGAGGAAAAGGCCACCAACGCCCATTCAAGGCTGCTCCCTCCTCTCTGCTCAAGGTTTTCTCTCCTCTAAGAACTCTTCTTCCTGGCTTGTCTCTCTCTCCCTGTCTCTCTCTCTCTCTCTCTCTCTCTCTCTCTCTCTCTCTCTCTCTCTCACAGTTTCAATCTCTCATGCCTCGCTGGACCCCTGTCCTCGTGTACCACTCTCAAGTGAGGCTATCATCACCCTCCGAGCCCACCCAGGCATTGTCCTGGACAATTTCTTCTTCTCCTTCACAAGCCCCATTGACACCTTCTCCATAACATCCTCCTACTGCCCTACCCTCTCCATTTCCATCAATATTACTTATTTTAGGCCCTCCATAGCTCTTATCAGAACCATCTTTCCCTACTCCTTTCTCCTTCACAACTAGGCACCCTGCTTCTGCCCGCCCCCCTTCCTATCTATCCTCCTCACTTGGACATTAGGGTCATCATTCTGAAATGCAAATCTGGTAATGTCACTCCCCTGCCCAAACGCTATAGTAGCTTCTGGCTGCTTATGGGTAATAATCTATACTTTTAAACAAGATGTACAGAGCTCTACACAATCTGCCCCCACCATATCTCCAACTTCATCCCTGGCAAACTAGGACCATCTATTCTATCACAACAATTCATTTATCTTTCTTCTTGACCACCTAACACCTTTGGATGCCCTTCCATGTTTCACAAGTCCCTCACCTCATGTGAAAGGATGAAGAGAAACCCAATCAGATGTTCACTTTTCCAGCTTCCCTTGCAGCTAGGGTACAGGTAACGTGAGGCAACGTCAGCTTCCCTACTCAGATTAACTTAAGGCAGAGTCTGAATCTGAGGCCAGCAGCATGAAGAGGGATGAACAGCACAGAATTCATTCTGATGAGGGAGGTGACAGTGATGCCCAGGCTCTAGTGGCAGTGCCCAGTGCCAGGCACTGTGGGGTCATTTGTGAGAGCCCCATGACTGTGCCCAGAAAAGTGGCAAAGATGTCTTTGCTACACTGCTCAGCTCTGTTGTGCAACTCTGAGTGTGGCTCCAAATCCATGGGGCTAAGCCTCATATCTCTACACCCCAAGAAATTCTGTGAGCCCCCTGTTCTTTGATAAATTCATTTTCTGCTTAATCTAGCAGAGTTAATTTCTCTTCTCTAAAACAAAGAACTTTTCCTGATATGCCTGTGTAGTCTTTTCTCACAATTCATTCCCACCTGACAGGGGAAACCAACCTCTCTTTTGTGCCCTCACCATCCCCTAACACACACACACACACACACACACATACACACTCAGAGAGGGAACTTCAGGACACGTAGGAATTTATATTCATGTTTGTCTCCCTCTCTGCTAGGAACTCATTCATTCATTCATCAAACATCTCGTGTTTCTACTAACTGCCAGACAGAGCTCCAGGTTGGGGGCCTGGTAGAAAACGAGGCAAAAAACGTCTCTGTCTTTACTGGGCTTATATTTTAGAAGGCAGAAACTGCACCTAATTTGTATTTATCTTCAAATCCCCACCACAGTGCTGAACGCAGAGAATGCACACAATACATGTTTGACTTTTGTGTCAAAAGCCATTCCTCTGTTTCTCTTCAACTCAGACTACTGGCTAAGATCTCATGGTGCCCGTGACCTTCACCCTGAGCATTGCTGCACCTCCAGCACCATGGCTGTGGAAGTGGGGGAAGACTCCATGATGTCCCCCAATCTTGTTTGCTCTTTACTAAATCCCCAGAATAAGATTAACTGTCTTATTCCTTTTAAGTAGCATGAAGCTCAAAGAAGTTATTTGAGTTATAGGTGACCAAGGGATTGATTCACTACTTTGCTCCCCTTTTGGCCTAACTTCCTGGACTGCGATCATAGTAGATGTTCCGGAAAAAACTTGACTTAGTTGTTAAATATATGTACGTGTATGTATACATACGTATGTGTATATCTTCACAAACAGAACTTGTGAAGAGAGTCACTGTGTCTAATTTTTGCAGAAAAATTCAGAACGGTTTCTGATTAGTGAGTTTGTTCCATTTCCCAAGAAATCAGTTTAACCTTTAAACACAGAAGGTCAGCGTCTCCTGCCTCTGCTCATGCATAATTCCCCTGCCCTCTGCTCTTCAGTGCCCGCGCAACCCGCCCGAGGAAGAGAGAGAGCGAGTTGGCAGGAGGCAGAACACAGGCACCCGGGCCCAGTCTGCCTCTCTGGGATTAACCAGGCCCCCAGAATATGTTGTCTCATTTGCTACATTATTAATAAAACCGCAAGAAGTTTGGAAGAAAACTTTTTTCCCACCTAGAAAATTAGCATTTATGCCACACAAGTGCAAACTTAGGAAGATGAATATCCATAAAACAGAAAATGCTCCCTTTGAATCTCATTCTGGAGCTGGCGCCAAAAGAGCGAGTTGAAAGAGGAGAAGAGGCGGGACCGTTCAGGTCGGGGAAGTCGGGTTGCCGGTCATCTGGGCACTGTGGGCGGCCCCGCATGGGGCCGGGGGGAAATCCAGCCAGTCCCAACGATTTGGATGGATTGTTATCACAAATAGCGGGTGGCAGTGCTGGAAGTGGTCAGTGACAGGGTGTCCTGCACTGGGGATGGTTCAAAAGACCGAGGAAACACAGATTTACTAAAGCGAGGCCCAGGTCAGAGAGGCCGGTGTGGTCATTGCCTGAAAGGCCAGCACTGGCCTGCAGGGCCAAGCCTGCAACTGGAGCAGGTCAAGTGAACTTAGACACGTGGAAGAGTCCAAGTAGGTCTCTCTGGTTAGTGGGACTAATTAGTCACAAAACCCAGGTTTTCAGTAGCTTTTTAGCAGCCATGTCAAACAACTAATGGGCCAAATGTTACTTCCTCAAAGAAGTGTTCCCCCATTTCAAATAGCACCCCACCATTCCATTTCCCAATGTCTTGCTTTCTCCTTTCCTCTCACAACCCACTACCAGCTCATACCATACAGGCTACTGATTTGTACTGCACATTGTTACTGTGTATTATGTTATATTATAATGCTAGAATGTAAACTGTTTGGGGATGATGTCATTTTATTCACTGCTGTGTCCCCAGCTGCTGGATCAGTGCCTGGTACCCAATTAATATTTACCGAACTTATAAGTAAATATATCCTGAACAAAAGCTCCTAAGTCTGTTCACTTGAACTGCTCATAGGGCAGGTTTATCTTATCTCTATTTGGGAAACATGAATTTTTAACTCATATAGCAGTATTTTATCTTTCAGGTTTTGTTCTATTTATTCAGCCATTCAAATTTAGCAAGTCTTGATTCTCACACAACGTGGGTTCCCACACCCTCCTTTAAATTCCCCCAAACCCAAACAGCATACCATCACTGCTGATAAAATACGGAACGTGCAGAGCCTGCTGACCTGCCAGAAGGTATGTCCCCTGGGGCCTAGATTAATTTTTCTCAACCATGTGACGCAGTAATCATTGAGACAGAGGCTCTCAACCCTGGAAAGGAACTTAGACCAGACGCTTTGATTTTATAAAGGGAGACTCTGGGGCCACCACGGGGAAGTGAGAGACAATGCGATGGCCTCTCCTTGACATCATATAAAGTGCAGTGATGAGTTCATAAAGTCTCAGCCTCCCTGTGTTAAGTAGAAGTTCCCACAACAACAAGCCCCCAGGGTGGCCTTGGGCCAGTCCCTGAATTCTCCATCCTCCATGTCAGAGAGGTGGGACCCATCCACAAAGCTCATCTCTTCTCCATCTTTTCTCATCCTGAGTGTGCTCCACATGACATCTGGAGGGAGTGGGCAGCCAGCCCAGGGCCCTTGGCCTGTCCCCCCTCAGCCTGTCCTTCCTCCCCCTCTTCCTGAGGCAGCAGTGCCCTCCTATTCTCCACTTGCCATTCGCTGAGACACGTGCACTTATTTAGAAAGGGTGCAAATGCCAAGAGACACGCTGATGAAGTACGGCCAACCGATAGTCAAAGACAAAAGAGAGGTATCTTGGCACTTCTGAGAGCATGAAATCCTTTGGCTCTCTCTCAGTGACTAGTACAGAATTTACAGAAAATGCATCCTGCAGAAGCCAGAAATACAAAGGTAAAGGGCAGAGCCAGTCACAGTATGTATCTGTTGAAGGAGGGAATGAATGAATGAATGAGTGGATGACTTCAGTAAATGAAACCAAGGAAATGGACATAGTAATGGAAACTCTTGGCACTCTCTCAGACTTACCTTGGTCTCAGTAGGGATATCAGGGGCAATCACAGCGGGTGCCCCCCGTACTTCCTCAGGAAAGGCTGGACGAGAACCACTGGTTGAAGTTCACACTCCAGAGGTCACCGTGGGACTAGAAAAAGCTGGTGTGCGGAGGAGGCCAAATCCTCTCTGAGCCTCCTTCTCCTGCCTTATCCTGCTTCCCTCACCCCCTTGCTCCTAACAGCACCCCCTCAATAAGCCACTTTTCTCAAGAATCCCCACCTCCAGCTCCACTTCTAGGGAACGTGACCTAAGACAACACACTTACACAACATAGCGCTTTGTCTCGAACCTGGCCCTCTACCACCCGTATAAGTCCAGCCCTCTTCCACGCATTGCTGGTTCCCAGGGCTCAGGGACACCGGGCTCCGCCTCTGCAGTGGCCCAGGCCCCAAGGCCTCGCTGCTGATGGCAGCCACGATTGCTCGCCCACCGTAACGCAAAGACACTCTGAAGTAAACTGTCTGGAGACACAGTTTTAGACACAAGGTGAGGAGCTTAACTTGTGAAGCCAAGAAAGACTCAAGAGTTTAAAGCTGCCAAAAGGTGTCTTCAGTTATAGAAACAGAACCGGCTGTCACAGTCATTCATTATTTATGGAACAGATCTGGGGAAGGGGAAGGGGCAGGTGGCGAGACAAGCCATACAGAACTGGAGACGAAAGAGTCGCACAGGCGAATCTTAAAGACCCACAGGTGGGCTCCTTCCCACTCCTCACCTGAGAAAGCATCACCAAAACCGCTCTGTGCTGCCACCGCCACCTCGCCTTCCTGCCCTCTGGGAGACCCAGGGGACGTGGGCACTCTGACCTCCCCAGGCTGCTCAGTTCCAGATTCGGAAGCACTTCCAGTAACAGGCCCTCCTTGGCCACTCAGTGAGGTCTGGAATGATTGCTGTGGCCCTGTGGCCTTGGTGCCATGACCCTTCAAAGGCTCATGGCCAGCTGGCCTCTTCCTTCCCCTCAGGGGCCCCTCAAGCACCCCGCACTCACCCACCTGTCTCCCACCACCTCCACCATCATCAAAGGAGCTTGCCTCCCACTTCACAGAACATGCAGAGCACAGCAGATGTGACCACCTAAGCCTCTCACAGACACACACACGCAACACACACAATACAACATAGACAAGAAACACAACACATAACGCACACACAACACACACACAACTCACACAGACAATATACACACAACGCACATATACACAATACACACCTAACATAATAGACCACACAAAGAACCAGCACATAATGCACACACAGGCACACACACACCTGCACCTCAGCCCACCCTTTCCTCTTGAAAGGTTAGAAGAGGTGGCCCTCCTCTTCGTGCACCCCATTTCCACTGCTTCCCCTTCTCTCTCCCACCCCTCAACCTCCACAGGCTCCTTCCTGGGAGCGCCTCACTGTGCTGGAGTTTCACTTCTTAAAAAAAAAAAAAAAAAAAACTGGAAGAGTCATAAGCGACAGCTTACCTCACCTCCTACCTACAGTGAAAATAGAAAGCATCAGATGGCACCCTCACCTTCCCCCCACCACCAGAATACCTACACACCTAGCGGAGCCCCTCCAACGGGGACCCAGGGTGTCCCCCCACTGGCATCACCTGTGCTCCAGACCCACCCCTCCTCCCTCCCCCCTAAGGCAAGCCACTTTGCCGTTAATTAAACCCTCTCTTGAATACTTAACTTTTTCCTTTGCCAGCTCCCCTCTCTTCCCCATCCGTAAGTTTAGTTCCTCTGAGTTAGATCCCAGCACTCTTCTGAGTCCTTCACTTCCTGTTTCCTGTGGCTGCACCTGCTCTTCGGCCTGAGCACATCACAGGCGTAACAACCTCCCAACAGACAAGGGCCTTGAAAGAAAACACATCGAAAACTAACATTCTCACAGCTCTCATATGCACCCTGGAGTTTGCTACCCTCTCCTCAAACTCTTCCTTGAGTACCTACTCCCCTGCCCCGCAATCCTCCTCCCAGGAGGAAGAGACTCAGAGACAAGAAATTGAGCAGAATACAGCAAATCCAGGGGCAGGGAAATTATTGATTCGTGCATTTGTTCGTTCATTAAATTCTACCTTCAGAACTTGGAGTTAGTCCTTCTGGGCGTCTCCAGGCCCAGGCACTTGTTTATTTCTTTCACAGCACTTACCTCCATTTGTATTGGGTTTTATTTCGGTTTTATTTATTTAATTTTTTTTTGTTTCACTATTTTTACACATTTAAAAAAAATCTATCTCCCTTTTTAAGAATATGTTTCTTAAAGAAAAGGCACACTGTCTGCCTGATATGGTATCCACAGCCCCCAGTACATGGCTGGACATAGAGTGGTCACCCAGTAACCGTTTACCGAGGAAGCAAAGGGGTGAATAAATCGCCTCCGCAAAGGTGAGGTTTCCTTGGCTAGCCCCGGAGGAGCCAGGGGCCCACTCTCCATGATATTCCTGGGTCTTAGTCTTCTGCACAGCCCTTACCACTGAGTGAGTCTTCTGTGCCTGCTTTTTTCTCCCTTCCTCCATGGGTTAGTTTTCCGCTGCTGCGTAACAAATCACCACAGACCACCACAGCCTAAGGCGACATCCATCCTTGCTCACAGCTCTCTGGTCTGAAGTTTGGGCCTGAGGAGCTGAGCTCTCTGCATAGGGGGTTCCCAAGGTTAGAAGTCGTGTCTTCCGGGCGGCCTTCTCATCTCCCAGGTCCGTGCAGGGCTGGCAGCACTCAGTTCCTTGCAGTGTTAGGACTGCAGTTCCCGCTTCCTTGCTGTCTGTCAGTCAGGGGCTGCCCTTAGCTCCCAGAGGACACCCACATTTCTTGCCATGTGTCCCCCCAACTTCAAAGCCAGAAATGGAGAATCTTCCTGACATGGCCTTCCCACACTTTCAATTGCTCCCACCAGGAAAAGCCCAGTCCCCTTAAAGAGACCACCTCATTCATGTCAGGTGCACCGGAATCACTACTTTGAAAGTCAACCGTGCCATGAACATAACCTAGTCGTGACAGTGACCATCCCATCGTATTCAGCGTCCACTTTCACACTCAAGGGGAGAGGACTTCCCAGGACACGCACCCAGGGGCAGGAATCTTGGGAACCACCTTGGGATTCTGCCTACCACACCCTGCTTGCAGTAGCGCTTTGCCCACCTTGTGATCTTTGCACCCGAAGGCCCAGAACAGGGCCCGAAACCACATGGCACATGCAGAGAGTGAGACTATTGCACAGCACAACGTGGGAAAGCACCAGGACTGCTCGGCAATGGGAGGTAACCAGGGCTCCAGAGCCCGGACCAGCCCAGGCCCTGTGCTTCCAGCCCAGGAACTGAGAGAATCTGGCCCCCACACACATGAATCTGGTCAGCGGGGCACCAGTGTGCCCAGCACATGACTGGAAAGCTCTGGCCTGGAATAGTTCCAGAACACAGAAAGTGCTCATTAAATATTCTTTTTTTTTTTCCATTTACGAATAAAACAAAAAGAAAGAGGGTGATCTCTTCTGGAAAACTGGAGGGGGGAAGAATTGGAAGGACTGGGGTGGGGGAAGCAAAACAAGCTATGAGGTAATCAAGTGTCTCCTCTCAACTTCTATCAAGGCCTATCCCACACCTGTGTCCTGGTCCCAGCTCACACCCAACCCCACCTTCTCCAGGAAGCCCTCTGACCACCAGCCCAAGGTCCTCTGCTCTGAATGCCTTGTCAGAGGACTGCCATTTGACATCTTCTGCTGTTGTGGACAATAGACCAAATCCTATCCACTGTTTGTAATTCTTCAAATCCTGTGTCTCCAGTCCCTGTCTCACCCTCACTCTCCTTGAGGAATGTGGCTGTCTCACCTATCTTTGTACCCCATGCAGAGGGAGCAGTTCCCTGGGGACCTGCTTGGTCTGGGATGAAGAGCTACTGCAAGCAGGACATGGTGGCTAGCCTGGCGGACGGGAGTTGTGGGGTGGAACCTGCAGGGCCGAGGGGAAGGCCGAGGGGAAGGTCGGGGCAGAGAGCAGGCGCCAGGAGCACAGCAGGAGGGTGCTGGCGCCATGCAAAGGAGACAGTGACCGGGACCTGGTCAAGGAGGACATACAAAAGAAGGAGAAGCAACAGACAAGAGAGTTGGTCACATCCAATCAACTGTTCAACTCTGCACACACAATCTACTTGCTTTTGTCAAAACCTGCCAAAAGAGCCACAGGCACTCTGGATTGTCCCCATTCTCCCTTCTCCTTGTCTCCAGTGATGGGAGCGGTCAGTGTTGGTGCAGATAAAGGATACAGTAATATTGGTGGTGGGCGTACTATATTTTGCCCTTGTCATCCAAGGGATAAAGCAAATATCTCGCATGCTTGCAGGTTGAAAGGGGACAATAACCCTGTGGTTGAGACTGTCACCAATACACAAGCCCCACTTGGGTGTGTGAACAGAAAGACTCTCACTAGACCCAAGATGAGTCAGAAACTTACTCGAGTCCTGTGTCTGGTTGTGGGCTCCCCACCAGGGAGACTGGCATGTAGAGAGAAATCAGAAGGCAGCCCCAAAGGTGATGAGCAGCTGGCCAGGCAGCAGAGCCTGAGAGAAAAAGAAGCTAGGGATCTTTTGGGGGGAAGACAGGCGGGCAGGATTTAATACAATCTTCAGGTATCAGAAGAGTTCTTAGGCACTGCAGGCTAAGTCCTGGCAGCGACTAGGGAGGATCGAATAAGGAAAAGAGCTTAATCCCCAGCATAAGGGATTTAGGATAGCTAAGGGGGAGAATTTCCTGATGGTGAAGGTTGTTAAAAGTTGCAGTGAATGGTCTAGAGAGAGATCGGGTCTGCTCTGGAAGCTTTTACAAGTGGAAGAGATTATCCTCTGGCAGGGCGGCTTATCTCTAATCCCGCCCGAAGGCTCGGGAATGGACACAGTGACCTCAGGGTCTCCTTCAGACTTGGAAAGCAGGCCTTCCCAGGAGCAGGTCAGCCGGCGCTGCCGAGCAGGGGATGCGCTGTAAGGAAGGCCCAGGGTGTTCCCAGAAATAAGAAGGAGCTAACCCACGTGAGATCGTTCCTTTTTCAAAATATTTTTTAGCCACAGCTTCCTCACAGCTATGTCCAAGGTTCTTTGTAATCTCAGGTTTGATCAAGAAAGCCAAGAGCAGCCACAGGCCGCACAGAGAGTGATTACTCTCTGCTCTGCAAAGCACCCCAGGCGGCAGAGCCACGGCTGCGGTCTACTCCAAGGAGACTTGTGCATTTAACCAGCCAGGGGAAAAGCGTGCCGACCCACCCAAACAGGGGCAGCAGAAAACCCAAGGACATTTCCAGCCTGCCCCTACACACCAAGAGGGCCAGAAGAGCTAGGTCCAGCTCTCCCAACACTACAGTTCTACTTCCTGTGAGTCACATGACATGACATGCCTTCCAGGAACACCACATGTGCCCAGTTGTTCACTATGGGTGCCAGGGAAGAAAAACACGAGATCTTATGCATGATATGGGGAGACAGTGCAGGGAGCCACAGTGCAGACTGAGCGCGCCAACAGGGACACAGCACGGGCTGGGACGTCCTCAGGAGGCTGTGGGCGGCGTGGAGTCCGAGGGAAGGGTAAGATATGGGCAGACAGGAGAGCACCTGAGATCTGCTGAAGAGGTTTCCGAAAGTGCAGCCCAGGCGTGCACACAGCTCTATAAACACGCTGAACAACAGCGTGAACACTGGGTCTGACGTGTTCTGTAAACCTAAAAGCTGAAAAGGGGAAGACCACTGGCTTTCTGGATGCTGCGGGTCTGGCTCCGTGCAGCATTCAGCCAGACGAACTTGGAAATGGGCACATCTTTTACTTTTAAGTCTTTCCCCAGCGAAGAGAGAACTACTTAAGCCCTAACCTATGCCATCACGGAGCTTCGTTCTTCATCCTGCTATTTCTTTCTTAAAACTCACCTGAGGCCCCTCTGCTACCTTTTCTTTGGCCTCCATTGCTCTGTTTCAACTCTTGCATCATTTGTACCAGCCCCATCCATCGCTGATTCCCACCACTCAGCACTTGGTAAGCCCACAACTCTATACCGTCCCCTACAAACAGGGAGTGGGGCCTTGGGGCCAACACTCTCCCTTCGAGGACACCTTTCCTTCGGAAGGCTCAAATACCAGCTTTCTGGCCATTCTGACCTAGTGTGCCCATGCACTGCCCTCAGCAATGATGTGGAACCGGAGCAAATGACCACGAATACATAGGAGAAAGAGCATGAGGATGCATTCTTCTGACCATCGCACATGATAAGAACAGGCAGGATCTTGTTGCAGAAGCATATGAAGCACGCAGCCAGCTGCAACCTCATGCCCAAATAAAGCTATTTTCATTTCACAAAGCAAGAGAGCAAGTCAAGTCATTAGGGAAATAGAAATGGGGAACTTAAATGCCTAATTGGAAGCTCTATTGCACTCGCAAAGTACCTTTGGTTTTTCTAAAAATTCAAGGGAAACACATTGAGTTTATAATTGTGGATAGATCGATGCCACGTTCCTTCCTGCATTATCACAGGAGAGCGCCTTCCCCTTCCTGGGGCCCATCCCAACCCCAGTCACGTCGTGTAAACAGCTGCCAGGGCCCAGAAGGAAACAGGAAAAACTGAGGGGACAGTCAGAGTCCTTTTCCTCCCCGCCAACGGCAGGAGCCCAAGGCCACAGCACACCTCTGGCTATTTGAGTTTAACCTCTACCCATCGTTAGAATTTTGATGTGTCTCCAGAGGGTTAAGGGGAATTTATCAACACAGGACGCTGTGGCAGCGGGGAGCACACAGCATCGGCAGAAAGCACAGAATGACTATTCTCCTCAGGGTTAACACCATGGAGTTTCCTGAAAAGTTCCAACAGCCCCAAGCGATGGAACCCCAACAGTTGAGTATTGAGCACTCTGAGTGTCTCTGGAAGGGACATCTAAAGCCTCTGGACACAACTGGCTACCAGGACCTCTCAAGAAGCCAGCCTTGCAAACATGCCAGGGTTCGGCCTTTGACTCTGCCTTTGACCCCTGGGATGGGCTCCCTCTGCACTCTGAGGGGCTCTCCCCAGGACATGCAATGTCTGTGGCCACCTTTATCTGTGCAAAGAAGAAGACAAGGAGATGAAGTTAGGAAGCACTTTTGCCCTGCCCTCCAGGAAAGACCTCCAGGCCTCAAACAAACATTTCCATTAGAGAGATTATGAGTAAATCAGCCTGACACACACATGATGTGACATAACAGTGTGTCTAGGTCCCCAATAGCATTGGAAATGAAACCACCAGCATCCACTGGAAGACCACCTGACCCTTATGGAACACACCGGTTTGGGCACATGCCTCTGAGTCCTTATTCAGCAGAGTCTGTTGGGAGCCCTGCAGGATATGGAACACAACCATTCTCCCAACTTAAGAAATGTTGCGATTTGCATGGGCAGCAGGCACTGATCTGTAACTACTAAAGCTCTGGCTTCCCCAAAGATTCTCACCCCAAATAGACAACATGTCCCTGGAGACAGAGAAGAACATGGAGAGAGGAAGAGGAGGAAGACAGAAGCAGCAGAGACAATGTCCAATAGCTAGTCATGTTCGCTGGACTGGTTGTTACTGAGCCGTTTGCCATGTGGCCCCATGTATTTTTAAAGTATACAGTTTAGAAGCATTTATTAAAATGTTTTCCAGTTGTCCTTCTACAGAAGAGACCCTGACAGGCTACTCAGTATACTGCAAAAGTGGGTTAAATACTATTATCCCTGCTGCAAAGATAGGGAGACAACAGGATAATGGATTACCTTAATTTCCCAGAGACACGCAGTGAATTCATTACTGGGGAGAAAAAAGGGAAACAAAAAAAGACAATCAGATTAAGGAGTCCTGAAGCCTGGGCTGCCTTACCAAGGGAGCCAACCAGCTGGAAGGAAGCAGAGACAAACCCCATACCTTCTGGGGTGCTGATCCAAAAATGCAGTTCTTAGGAACACAGACACCTTCAGTCGGGAGCTCCAAATTAAAATGTGCCACAGAAACAAATTCACCACACAAAAAACTCCGAGGGCTCACCAATCTGCCTGGCGCTGCAGATTGGAAGAGGAGGGGGGGAAAAATCCAGATCCTAATTTAGTTCAGGAGCTTGTTTTCTTACACTGACAAATCCTTCTAAAAATGATTTCCTGATTAGAGTCAAACAGCGGAGGCCCAAACTCTTGGAGATTGCGGGGCTGTCAGCATGTTAATGGTTTTCCTTAGCAACAACTCTCTCCCCTCCACTTTCAAGAAGAAACAACACCTCTGCCAGTAACGCAAAGCTGGAGAAGCCTCAGCTCCGAGGATGATTCATGGCTTGGGAGGGAGGCGCAGACCTCGGAGGCCCCTGGGAGGGAGGAAGGCTGGCCCGTGGCTGGTCACAGGCAGCAAACGCAAAGGCAGGTGCCCAGCTGTGCAGGCAAAGTACAAGAAAACAGGAGGTGAGTCACCACATCTCTGTATCTCTCTGGTACTTGAAACTACCATCTGAAATTTCACAACTTGAAATGTAACTCCTGATTCATACACAGAGCTAATGTCTTATTCTCACCAGACCCAAGGATGCAAAAAAAAGCAGGGGGTGGGGGAGCTAAGGAGAGATCATGTCAGTGAAGACTAAGGACATTGGTTTCCTGAACTGATTTTGTTTTTATCATGAACTTTGGAATTTTCAGAATCAGTTTGGAAAGCAATGAACATCAAGACATTGTTCATCCATTGATTAAACGTTTATCACGCGTTGCCAGCATGCCAACTCTAGTCCTTTGTAACTTTGGTCAGTGAATTTCAGCACTGTTGGTGAACCCTGAAGCTGGAGGTACTGTCAACTCCAACAATGTCATTTTCTAGATAAGAGAAGGGGGCCTCATCAGGTGGACTTTCCTGAGGTTCTGAGCGCTTTGCTGACGGACCTAGAGCATGGATCCAAGTATTTCCACCATGACTACTAATTCGCAGACCAGATGCTTCAAAAATGGATTTGGAGACTCTCAGTTGGAGAAGAGGAGAAGTGAGATTCAATTTGCCAATATTCACATCCTTGGAGGAAGTGATATTTATCCTAAGCCAAAACATATTGGTAAATTCTCTAATTTAGTCAGATGATGTCTCACTTTACATGATAAATGTTGCTAAAAAGTTGCATGCAAATCAAATTTTTGTAAATTGAATTACTTTTTAAAAGCACAAGACAGATTGCTTTGTAAAGAAACCCTGGGCTGAAAATGAGAAATATTTCTGCAATTTAAATAATAACTACCCCTATAATTTATCTCCTCTGTAATTTATAATTTAATATTCCTTGGTTTTGTTTAGCATCACTTGTTTAAAACAAGAAAGATCTATATTTATGCAGCTAGAGTCACCAAGTTTGAAGTCTGCTAATAACAATACTTCCCTTCTACATGTCCCATAGAACTACGAAGGAGTCGGTATTCCCATTTGGCCGATTGAAGAAATCAAGACATGGCGTTAGAATAGATCCAAGATCACAGAGAAAGTCAATGATACAGATGGGGTACCCACATGTTTTTGGTTATAAATCCTGCTTTTTTATCTCCTAGGTTAGGGCATTGTGGACAGCTAGTGGATTGGAGTTCTTCTGAGAAACAGAACCAGTAGGATATATGTGGATATGTAAGAAGAATTTTTTTTTAATGAGCATTGGTTCGCACGATTATGGAAGCTGAGATATGACCAATATGCCATCTGAAAGCTGGAGAACCAAGAAATCCAGTGGTATAATTCAGTTCAAGTCCAATGGCCCAAAAAGGTGAGGGGACAAGGGAAGGGAAGGGGGAGCCACTGGTGTAACTCCCAGAGTCCAAAGGCAGAAGATAAGATGATGTCCCACCCTTTGTTCTATTTAGACCCTTCAACAGGTTGGAATCCCCACCGACACGGGTAAGGGAGGATATTCTTCACTCAGTCTACTGATGCAAATGTTAATCTGTTCTGGAAACAAACACACCTTGAAATAATGTTTTACCAGCTCTCTGGGCATCCCTTAGCCCAATCAAGTTGAAAAATTAACCATCACAGCTATTATCTCCCAGAGAAACATTTTCTGCATTACAGATGCACGGACTCCAAAGAAATCCATGAGCCATCTCAGAGGCATATGCTTGAGGAATCCAAGAGAGCTTCACACCCTCCTCTCTGTTCAATCACTTGACTCACCTAGGAAACAGAGAGAGCAAACAAAGAGTCTCAATGAACCCATGCCAATGTGTCCTTACTGATTCCCTACCACAAGTCCAACCCTCTGACTGTAGGGAAGAGATGGGGAGGATATACAAGCTCTGCCCCCAAGGACTCTTAGTCCACTTAAAGAGGTAAGGCTCATACACAAAACTACATCAGAGTTCAAGTTCACATGGATCTTCCCCCACTGGATTGTAGACCCTTAAGGAGAAGGACTTTCTTTATTTAGCACCTTGCCTTGAAAAAAGTCAGTACTCGGTAAATGTTTTTGTCATATTAAATTATAAAATGTAGAGGGACTGGGAAGAATGTTACCTGCAAATATCTGGAGAGATGACACTGGGTAGAACACACATATTATTTGTATCCCCAGAATGACGTTATCGCCTCTGCAATGTGGAAAAAATAGTAATCGTTCCAACCTCATCGAGCTGCTGTGGCACTTGAATGGCATAATAGATCTAAAACATTTAGATGTCCCTGGCAAACACTGAACACTTCATATGTAGTGCCTATCACTTATATCACAAGGACCACAGACTCTGGTGACAGAGGAACTGATGACACAGATCAATGTGAGGAAGAATTTTCCCAGAGTATTAAGGACTGCTCACTTGTGAAAGCGACTGCATGGGCAGTGCTTCTTATCCCAGGGGCTAAATGGTCATCTCTCAGTGAAGATGTCAAGAAAAGACCTATGCTAGGTCACAGCTGGCTGATAGCACCAGTTCATTAGCCAGGCTAAACGTCAGAATAACATAGTGTTTAAAAGCTACACAGTTCTGGGTCAATGCAGACTTCTTGCACAACTTTGGAAAGGTCCAGATATTTGTATTTTAATAAGCATCCTAAGTGATTTTTATGTAGCTCATTATGCATGGGTCTAATTACCTATGTTTGAGAACCACCTGCACAGATAAAGTTACGTCTTTTGCAAAAACCTGAGGCTCTGGGCATGTCTTCATCCATCTTGACCACCGTCAGAGTAGCATCATGGAAAATAATACAAGTTGATAAAGTTAGAAAGGTTGGGTTTAAATCCCTGCTCTGCTATTTCCTATCTGTATGACATAAAGTATATTGATTATTCCACCAGAGCCTCAACTTCCTTGTCTATAAAATAGAGATAAAGATGAATATATTGTATGAAAGTTCTAGGGGGTTTTCTGGCATATAAGTGTTCGATAAATATTTTATGAACTTGGAAGAAAAGTACCTCTCTCTCATAGAGGAAAATAATAGGGACTTAAAAATATCAGGCCCCTTTTCTTTCCACCATCCCAAACTTCTGCATTATGCAGAGGAAAATGAGCCCACTTAAACCAAGGAAATGGATAAAAGATGAGAATGTGAGACAGAACCACACACAGGGAAACCAGAAGAGCAGGAAAGAGCAGGGAAAGTCCAAAAAGACAAGGGGATTCCTAAAGTTTAAAGTAGATGTGAAGAAATTTAATACATTGTATTAAATTTCCGTGAGAAAGTAAAGGAGCGTGAAAATATCATAGATCTTTCTGGATTTTGTTGGGTGTTCTAAATCATTAAATCTGCATTTAGAAATATTTATATTTGCTGAAAACCAAGAGCCTTGGTGCACAGGGAGAATGAAAAGAGCAAGGGACAGGATCTAATTAATCATCAAGAGGCTGTCACATTGACAACTAGAAGAATTGGAAAGTTACAAAGTACCAGCACCAAACAGCATCAATCACCCAACGATGGTAAATAAATTAATCAAAAATCATTGGGTACCAAAAGGTCTGAAGGAAAAATAAAAGGCAGAAGAGAAAAATGATCAGGAGCAGCAAGCAAGCAAAATAGCAGAGCCTGACCTGTGCAAGCTGAAGCCCTGGACCCTGACCGATGGCCAGCCACTCTGCCTTCAATGCCTCACCAGCCGCCACGCAGAAAGCCAAGCACAGCCAGGTACAGAAGTAGCAATGATGCTGTTGTCGTCATGCCTACCACCCCTTCTGTTGTGAATGAAAGGTCCACCACGCATCCCCACACCCTACTCTCTCATTCTTGACATTCTAGGTCATGCTAAACACTACTTCGCTCAGAACCATCCCCTGATTCATGACTAAGCTGCCATATTTTTGTGATTGAATGAAAACTCCCACCTAGACTGCTGGACTCCCATTATTACCAGATGGATACATGAACCTCTTCTGTGCCATCAAGGGCTCCCACTGACCCTGAATTATACATAACACCTGACCCCCCCAACCTCGCCACTATTTCCCCAATTAGTCTGATTTTCCTTTACCTGGCAAAAGAGCGGTTATGGAGGGTATTAGCCAGATCACCAACTTCCCCATTCTTTTTTCAGTCAGGATGTACGTATCCTTCCCTCCAGGTCTGTACATGATTCATGGGGCTCAGCTACGAATCGAAAGATCTGAACACCTGAAATGTCTTTGGATCTACACAGGTCATAAAACACTCCAGTAGAGTTTCACATCTGCAAAGTCTTGGGCCCCACCTTTTTAAAATATGTATTTTTGACGTGCTAGATCACACATCCTTCAAAATTCACCCCCAAGATATAATTTGCAGTTTACCCCCACTGGACAAATATTCAGTGAGCATCCACAGGTTTCTTGGGATGATACAGAAATGAGCAAAGCTATATCTCTGTATACTTAGAGCTCATGGACCAGCAAGACAAGACCACCACAAATGGCATGATCCCAGCAACTATGACCAGGGTGACCACACAGAGACATAAACAGTTCATGATGGGATGAAGGACAGAATTAACTGTCACAAGAGGCATCAGGAAAGGCTGGGGCGGGGCGGGGGGGGAGAGGGGCGGACAATGGAGACAGGAATTTGATGTGACTTTGGAGAAAGTCAAGACTTGTACATTGGAGACAGGAAAGGAACAATTAAAACATAGAGCACAGCATGAGCAAACCTCAAAAGCAGGTGGATACAGAATATATTGGGAGAACCATGGAGAGGCTGGCTTGGCTGCAGAGAGAGTAGGGTCACTCATGACTGGGGGCAGTGACAAGAAAGGGTTAGAGAGAGTTCTATAAATCCAAAAGCATTCCTCTGCCCCAACCAATTCTGACTGTCTGGGTGCATTATACTGTCCCATGTCTAGATGTGGGGTGAGCATCCAGAGGACTGGGACACCTTCCTGGGTATCTTCTGAACCTCTCTGCTCAAGGGCTGGAGTCTCCAGATATGAGCACAGCAGGAGGAAGCACAAGAGGATCCGAGGAACTAGTTCCCAGATGGCGGGGATCACATTAGAAGTCTGGCAAGGGAAATAACATGCAAAGGATATCTCAGTACAAATGAGTTATGCATGGGTCCCATGCACCCAACCAGGTGCTAGACAGGGAGGTATCAGCATAAATGTGAATGGATATATTTTGGAAAATGAGACATTATAGACATGCAACTGATTAACTGAACAAACCAGGCTCAGTAGGATGCAAGCAACAAGAACCAAACTCTTTGTCACAGCTGCACCTTTCAACCTGTTCTATGGACCATTCCTCCCGGCTCCTGTGTGAATTCCCAACAAGCCTCATAACACTTTCCGTGAACTCACAAATAAAAAGCAAATAACTTCTTTTGAGGAGCACACTAAAAAGTCCAGTTCTATGTAATGTTAAAGTTCTAAAATCTTCTGCAGTTTACAGTTTCACTGGTCAGGCCTGCCATTGCCTTGGGGACCTGAGGGGTGAAGTCAGTTCCTTCAGGCTCTCTTTTTGCTCCCTCTTCCTTGTCCCCGTCCCCGACAAGCACTGATCAGTGGGCCCACGGGAGTGAGAAAAGGGAGGGGGAAGGGGCATGAAATGTCCTCCCAGAAAGGTGCAGATATAACCAGCTTGGTGCTCTTGGAATACAGGGAATGTCATCCAAAGCTCATTCTTTTTTTCATGGGATGCTTTTATGGGGACCCCAATTTTGCAATCTCTTGCAAAAACCATGCTTCTGGTGGCCTGCAGAACTCCCGCAGACACTGGCATCTTGCAATCCACTCCCCTCTCTGCTCCCTCGTCTCCCCAGGGGTCCTCATGGACAGCAGTTCCCGTGCAGGCTTCTTCCTCAGAACTTCCTCTGCTCTACAAGAGATGCACAGCCCAGGCCTGCTCACGCCCCCGGAGGAAATGCTGTTCCCAGGGCCATTCCAATTCTTTCCTCTGCTGCCCGTGCCCAGACTGACCAACGGGGTCCATCACCATGTTCCCCAAAGGCCAGAGGACACAGGCACAGCTTCCTGAGCAGCCCCCTTGGTTAGAAGAGGAAGCTGCCACCTCTCCTTCCTACATGGGATGCAGAGGGGAACAAATCACAAAGTGTTGACAACGTTCCCCAAAGGGATCCTACCTCCTACTTCTTTTCCCTGTACCCCGGGAGTAGATGATGAGTTCATGTTGACGGAACAGCTGGGGCCACCCCCTTTTAAATCAAGTATTTACAGATGGGCTAGCCTATCACTTTAAAATGTGAGAGTCCTTGGTATATATTTTTCTCAGACTTTGGGCATCAGCAGACACTCCTGTTAATATTGTTATTATTATTCTCCGTAGCAGACTCTTTGCCCTGTTAATTACAGTTGCTCTTGGCTATGCATAATTCCCTATTAGCAGACAGCACCTCGCTGAAGGGTGACAGAGCACTGTAGCTCATTTTTTTACGGAAGAGAACAGATCCCCACTGCCTGCAAAGCTTCCAGGTCATTTTTCTAAATCAATCTCTAGGACTAGCACGGTCAGAACAAAGGCTTCGCAGCCACATTCAGGCTGGGAGAAATGCTCCACGCTTCGGGAGCTCAATGGCCTCACACCGGCTTTCGGTGACCTGCAGCTCTCCGAAGTAGGAACTGTGTCCTCAGGGTGAAAAGTTATTTAGTTTCCCTGCCTGACATTCTGGTTCCTGGCCTTCTAGAAACAGCGAAGCCGTTGTCACAGTGCCAGGACGTGACAAATGATGTGGAAGGAGTGTTATGATACAGCCATCCATCCATCGTCAGAGGCCAGGGCCACAAGGGGACGGAAGATGAACAGGGAAGTTGTTAATTGTGTAGCTTTCACACTTTCCCAGGAAAACTTGCAGAGGGATGCGTGGTTTGCCCTCACCCAGAGAGGCACGACACTCTGCAAGCTTCGGGAAGCCTGCCACCGGCCGGTCAGGAGATGGGCAGAGGAGCGGAGACCACCCCAGAGACAGGAAAAAGAGGAAGATAGGAACACCGCAGGCAGAATCACTGCAAAAGCACTGTCTATTCTACTCGATAATGTTACTCTTTACCAGACCCCTGGATAAGTCCCTCCGCAGCTCTGGGAGTGGGGGATGGGGTTGGAGGGATTGAGCGAAAAAGAAAAAGAACTCATGGACATGGACAACGATATGGTAGATGCAGGAGTGAGGGGGTGGGTGGAGGTGGAAGAGGGGATGGGGGATAAATGGCAATAGAAAAAATACAATAAAAGACGAATGATTAAAAAGACATTCAGAATTGTCAGAATAGGTCAAATGAAGACGATAATATACTACTTTCCTAAAGGTGGGGGGGAGCTGTTTTCTTGAGGGTCTCAGACCATGTGATTCTTGCAGCATGCGATGCCCTTGATTGTTTCCCATGTTCTTGGCTTTTGGTGCAGACTTATTTATTTGATAAACGTGAAGGGGGTCGGGGGTGGTTCACGGTCCTGGCTTTAGTCTCATTCACAAAGAGAGAGAAGTAGAAACGAGGCTAAATACAAAATATAATAAAATTCAATTTTTATAAAATACTCATAAGTGCCAACTTACGGTGGCAGCCAATCATGAGGCATCAGAAGACACAGAGAGCAGAGAGCTGGTAGGAGCAGAAATTACCAAATGGCTTCACGGAGCTTTGGTGGGTGATCAATAGCTTATTATCTTGGTCATGGGGATAGGTTTATGGGTGCATACATAAGTCAAGCCTCACCAAATTAGATATTTTAAATATAGGAAGTTTACTGCATGTTAATTATACCCCTCAAAAGCTGTTAAAACACACACACACAGTGAACCCAGCAACTACCAAGGGACATCAACCATTATCCCCAACAGTAACCCCCGTTGCCCTAGCAGACCTGTATGCACCGCCCCAGCCCCCTGGCACATCCCCTTCCTTCCCCCTGCCTCTTCTAAGTCTATCTGTCCTTCAAAGGCCAGAACAAGTCCAGCCTCCTGCAGGGAACCTTTCATGACCTCTCTCCTGCCTGACTCTCAATGCACACGCACACTACAACTGATCCATACGGGAGCAGCTTCACTATCCAAACAGAGGCTGAGTCTCCTGAGAGCAGGAACCCTGTCATCAAGATCCTTCCTCGATCTGCATAGTTCCAGGCCCAAGAAGCCTCCATTAATACCCATTGATTGTTTTGTGGATGACTCTCCCACTGAGAGATCGCCCTCATGAGGCTACCCTTGCCTCTGTGATGACATGCCATTGATTTTAAGAGAAAGGGCATCTCTTGTGCCTTTGGCCTTTGCATCTTCGGGGACTGCTATGTTTCCAATCAGAGCGTGCCTCAGGAAAGGTCCCGGGTGCATGCTCATACTGGACTTGCTGCAGCTGGCTACAGTGCCATGCACACGGCAGAAAACCAGACACACCCCAGGGGCCCAGCAGCGGTGGTGGAGGCACCAGGCCCCACCCTGGCATCAGGACAGCCTCAGAACACAGGGCAACATCTGGTCCCACGAGCTCCTCGCCCAGATTAGTACACCAAGGCCAGGGAGGGCACGGGGGCAGTTCTGGGTCACTGGTTGCCCCTTGCTTCTTCATTCTTACTTTCTCGCATGTTGGGTTTTTCTCAAGTGAGGAGATCATAGACAGACAGAAAGGAGAGGACTCCTCCTGCCTACCCCTTCGCTAGACCAGAAAATAGTCATCACAAGTTTTCCATGCTCTTCCACAAATGTTTCATGATCAAATTTCCCATCATTTGGTTAAAAGTAATCTCTGCTGCACCTCACACTCCAATAAACGGACTTTAAAAAAGAGAAGTCAATAGGCTTACAGCCTTAGAAGTGGATAAAGATATTAGCAGAGTCCTGCTGTTCCAACGAGCAGACAAATAATGATCGATAGTTTTTATCTCCTAATGAGTGGCAGGTGATTGGGTAGCCTCCAGCTAAGAACTTCATTGACAACTCCAGTGATGCCCCAAGAAAGGCAGGAAAGCCAATTTTTATGAGACCCAAGGAGAAGTGTACCCTTCCCGTACACCTGGATCCTAGTCACTGTGAGCCCAGCAGTTGTGCTAAGCTGGATTCTTCTCTCTACATCTTTGTCATCTCCAAGTTATTCTCCCCAATTGTCCCCACCCGCCACTCCTGCAGCCTCTGCTCAGTCCAGGAACCACATCAAACATGTTTACAGCAGACAGAGGGGCTACAGCCATGAAAACCGTTTGCATCCCATCAAGGCCTCCCGGAGATTTTAAAGGAGGTCCCCAACACCATTCATGTCTATTTCAAACTCGGCAGTGAATGTCCTTCATTAACTGTCTTTTAAATTTCTCCCCCTCCAGCAGCATCTTCTTGTCAACACACCTTCCTCATGCATCAGCCAAGACATGGAACATGCTTGCTCCCCACCTTCCATTTATTCATTTCTTCTTCTTTGCATTTGCTGAACTGGCTGCCTCCAGCTAACACGCTCTTTCCTAGCTGCCCACATCAGCCATTTTGATCAATTTTCACCTAAAGGCTTTGCCAGATAGCATCATTATTATTATTAGCTCCACCCTGCACCTCATTTTGATGACATCTTTCCTCTCGGCCCTTCCCATTTCCTGACACGCACTGCTGGATGCCATCTCACTCAGGGGCAACACTCTATGGGGTTGGCGATACTTCCTGGGGGACGGATTCCCAAGTGGATCCACAAGGAGAGGCAGGAACGGTCTCCCGCACAGCAGAGGCCCCTGACGGGCACTGGGCATGGCTGTGAATGAATCTGTGGGACACAAACATTCACGGTCTGCCACACAGCTGAACAACAACGCACGCCCCTCAGTGTGTCACACGGAACGCAGAGTTTCCGGAGTGTTCGCGCGTATCGTAGTCCTGTTCTCAAGGCATTCCATGACCAAATAGGCATGGTCAGTGTTAGATTCTAAAAAAGGTTAAAATGATCTCTTTACTTCTCAAAGCCTCACTGCCTTCTGATCTTTCATAAGATCAGATGAAAGGTTTTCTCCAAGAGGGAGGCATACTGTCAAGGGTGTCCAACCCATGGCCCACAGGCCACGTGCGACCCAGGATGGCTATGAATGCGGTCCAACACAAAACTCTACATTTACTTAAAACATTATGAGATTTTTTTTCATTGGTGTTTGTGTATTTAATGTGTGGCCCAAGACAACTCTTCTTCTTCCAGTTTGGCCCAGAGACGCCAAAAGGTTGGACACCCCGGCACATACCATTTCTAAATCATATGATCATGGATCCCTTTAATCACAGAATATCACACTAGGTCACAACATTCTATGAAGCACTCATTGGGAAAACTTCCCTAAAACATTCAGCATACAAGTAAACTTACGTTTGCTGAATAAACATCCGTTCTTTCCAGAGCACCAGTTTCGCAGAGCACACCAATGTTTCTCTGCGTAATGTCCCACGTCTGTCTGTGTTAAAGAAAGAGACAGAAGCATAATGAAAGTCAAAACTATTGAAATCAAAATTATCCCACAATAACTACAGCATGAAACACCTTCCAGCAACATGCCAAAAGGCAGAAAATAAAATTATAGCTAAAAATCAAACTGCACCCCTACCACTTGTTAGCAATCAATACACCATTACCCTGACCACAGGAGTGGTTTGTAAGTAACCATTTCCAGGCCAAAACAGGGGCAGAGATGGGACTGGAGAACAGCCTTGAACTGCCTTCCAGCCCGACGTAAAAACTGAGGATCCTGGACACATGCCTGGGGAATGCCTGAGCTGCACAGCCCATGCTATAAGCAAACATAATTGCACCATCCAATATGACCCAATAAGAAGCAAGCTATGAAACCAGTGGAATCCTTTTCACAGTTGAAGGGAGCTGGGAACAAGAAACCAAAGTGAACCCCCCCTCATCCTCTGGAAATCATAGAATTGCCTGTTCTCTCACATTAGTACACAAGCCCAAGAAACACACAGTGGCCGAGAAAATGCACAACACATATCAAGAGGTGCCAACAGAATAGTGAGAGACCTGTGCTACAGGCAGCAATGCTAAAGGAAATAGGAGGAATTAGCCCAAAGAAGAGAAAGCCCAGAGTGAGAAACTAAATGTCTCCTCATGTCAGAACAGCTCTCATGTCAGGAGCATCATTTGTGTCATTGCGGTGGCAGTTACAAGGAGATCGATTTGAACTTGATAGTAGGAAAACTTTTTAACTCTGTGCAGATGAGAGCAAAGGCCATGTTGCTCTTAAGGATCTATAAAGATTGCCTTAGGCAACGATCACGTGCATTCTGAAAAATTCAATTGCCTTTCCAAGAATCACTAATGTGTATGCCCGTGTGAGGCAGCATGCTAGATTTACACATCTCTGAGTTTACTTCCAAAAGAAATACAAATACCATATGATCTCACCTATAAGAAGAACCTAATGAACAAAATAAACAAACAAGCAAAACAGAGGCATGGAAACAAGAAACAGACTGACAGTAACCAGAGGGGAGGGGGTGGGGGACAAGGGGGGAAAGAAGGAGAAGGGTCGAGTCAAGGAACATGTATACAGGACACATGAACATGGACAATAGGGTGGGGACTAACTGCGGAAGCAATGGGGGTGGGGCAGGGGAGAGCCATGGGGGAAAACTGGGACAACTGTAATAGAAAAATAATTTTTAAAAGGATTAAAAAAAAGACAACCCACATCGAGTGTGCCCTTTGTGCTCTAGCAAGAGAGTGAAATGGGATGGAGAAGGTTTTCACACGTGCGAGCCACACTAGAAGGCCACCTAGCCACTGAAAATTCCCTGCCCTGAGAGGTAGGCCAGGTCCAACTTAGTGGTGCATACTGGGATTCTGCTGTTCAGGGAGGGATGGACATAAACTCTCTCAAAGCTCTGACCTGAGAATATGTGGCCGCAGCTTCTAGAGGTTAGAAAGCACCCACTGGAATGTTGCTTCTGCTTAATGGAAGTAAAAAAAACTTTCCATTAAAATAGCTCAGTAAGTTCACACTTTGACATTACCACCCCGGCTCCAAACATGTAAGCAATGATCTATATTTAAAACAAAACAAAAATACCGCCAGTTCAGGAACAAGTAAATGTCTTAATGGATCAGAAATAAAACAGCAATTCCAAAACGTAAACAGCTCTAAAATCACAGACCCAGATCAAGGCAGGGGTAGCCTGGAATTCAATTCCTCCGTGACAGCCGAGGCTGTGGCAGGCGACTGCGGAAAGCCAGGGGTCGATTGCCTCGGTACATTCTCCTACATACACACACACACACACACACACACACAAACACACACACACGGCACTTGAAAAGAAGTCAGGGTAAAAACTGCTCCCAAGGGCTGGAAGCAGAACAATATAAGTCCAGAGCCAAGATCAGGAACCAAGCCAGGCACCCACTGGCTCAGGAACAGGGTTAATAATTTCCCTGCTTATACAACTATGGGCCAAAAACAAATGCCACCATGACAGGATCTGTTCGGGATCAGTGATTAGGATTATGTAAGGGCGACCACATAACCACACCGGCTGAGTGAGCATCTCCAGGAGAAAAGAGAATTTTACAAATAAATAAATAAATAAGACCGCCCCTCAAAATGAAACCATAAACTAATATTCCAAACCAGGTAAAGACATACAACACGGAGAAAGGAAGTTAACAAAAGAAGCAACTGACTCACAAAAGAGCTCTATGTCCTTTCATTGAAGTGTGGAAATGAGTATGTTCACTTGGATTAACGAAGGAACAGCACCCTCTAAATGAGCAAAAAATCTCTGGTGAGAGGCAAAAATGAAACAAGAAAACGATATGAAAATGAAATCAGTGATAAGATTTAGAAGTAAATAGAATAAAACAAGAACCCAGCAGGAGATACATACAGATTTATGTGGTGGTTCTACCCTACAGTAGAAAGCCAGCTCGTAAGTGTAGAAGGAGTGATGGGTTAGGAAATTGTCATTTGACAACTGATTAAGGCAAGATCCACCAATAGATGCTCCCACTTTAGAGCAGAGTTTTGATAAGGAGAATCTTATATACAGAGTCTCAGAGAATCTCCTCTTAAAAATACCTACTAATTAGCTTTACAGCAGAGACGCCTGACAGTCACCATCTTAACTGCTAAGAGTTCACTGTTTTATCTTGATCAGAGATGGGAAAACCAACAGCACGTCCCGTCTGAAATTACGGACTGAGAAGAACACAGCTTCACTTCTGTGGCATTCCTGCCAAAAATGCATAACCGGAATCTACTGATGAGGACACATCAGACAATGTCAAACTGCAAAACAGTCTACCAAGTAACTGGCCTGTTCTCCTAAAAACAAAAAAAGAAAGAAAGTCAAGGTCATGCAAGATAAGGAAAACTGAAGAACTGCTACAGGTTGAAGGAAACTAGAAAGACATGACAACTGACTGGAATGCGCGGCCCTGAACTGGCTCCTGCGCCAGCTCCCGCGCCTGTAAAGAACACTACTGGGACAAGCACATGGTCATGTTTATGTGGTGGGAGTACAATGTCCACGGAGATTTCCTGCTTGCGAGAGCTACAGGGTGGCTTTAGAGGACAGGGTCCTTGTGTTTAGGACATACATACTAAAATACTGAGAGCCAATGCAGTGTCACTGTGCACTTAACCTCAAATATATAGAGAGAGAATAGTAAGGCAAATGCGGTAGTGTATTTTAGGGCAAAAAAATGCAAAAAGATTACAGAACCCCTTCATGAAAAAGAAAACAGAAGGAAGTTGACTTTTAGATCATCTGATCCATAGATAACTTTCCAGTTACTATTCAGCAAACTGACCTTGAGCCAAGTTCCGTGACTATGTAGGAAAGGACCTGATGCAGAAAGCTATCACTAGATGCCCGTGCCGGCCCGTGCGGAGCCTGAGGTCACGGGCCACTGCCTTCCCCGCGCTGGGGGCCGGCTCCAGCAAGGCTCTTCCTTGGGGCTTGGCCTCGCAGCCCTGCCACAGCCAACACCCCCTTCTCACAGCAAGCTTCCGGCCAAAGCCCCTTCATGGTCCTGAAATGAAGGTCACGGGGAACATCCCTCACCCACACAATTTTTAACAATAGAAATATTATATCTTAACTATGCGTAAATGGAGAGAATAAAGGACAAGTTTGCGTAAAAATGTAGCTCAGTATGTCCGTAATCATGACGACACCAGAAGGCATAAAGGCACAGCCATCTCTGAGACAGTCATCATGAAGGCAACGAAAATGCAGGCCACTCATGTGGCACATGCTTGTGACTCTGCCGACCTGAGCACCGTTTCCATCAGGGAGCTCGTTGTCCAGAACGGTGAGCAAACCTCGGTCAAGTTCTGAGCAGAGTAAAGTGCAATCTCACTTCACTGCACAACACAACTGCATTCTTAGGAATACAAGACGCATCAATCTAAAACGAGGGCAAAGGGGGAAACGTTGGGACCAACTGTAATAGAACAACGATTTTAAAAAATGATTAAAAAAATAAAAGACAACCACCACTATA
Organism: Micronycteris hirsuta; assembly: GCA_004026765.1. Taxonomy (NCBI): domain Eukaryota; kingdom Metazoa; phylum Chordata; class Mammalia; order Chiroptera; family Phyllostomidae; genus Micronycteris; species Micronycteris hirsuta. The sequence continues at coordinate 113,970 of PVJI01002612.1, read as the reverse complement.
ATGCACTCACTATAACGCAGTGGAGAAACACATGGAAAAGAATGTGTAAGGTAGCGTTCTTCAGTCTGTGAGTGCTCAGGGGGAAGACCGACTAGAAGACAGGACAAAGCAGCCAGACGCTTGTGCCTTTCCGCAGACTCGCCAGGCATGAGGCGGCTCGGCACACAGGTTGCTGCGGGTAGGCTGCAGGGCAGTTCCCCCACACTAGACGCGCTGCCATTGGTGACAGTGATTTTCCACGGTCAGAATGCTGTGAACAACTCCTGGTAAATTTCTGGACGTAGGAATGCATTCTTCCTCAATTTACACATTAAATATGGTTCCTGGGAAAGTCAGTGCAGATCAGAATTGTGCATAAAACCCTTTTTGGAACACAAGATCTAGGCTCAGATAACTATCAAAACGCTTTTCACCTACAGCAACATCCATTGGGACATTTGAGATTCATGCAGGATGTGGGACAATTCCTCACATACAGAACCCATCCTTACCTCTCCTGCCCACACCATTGGGTCCACCAAAGACCCCTCACACATTTCCAAGTACCCCCTGAGAAGCAGAACTTCCAAAGCCAGGGGGGCTCCATAACCAACCAAGTAGATCAGGGAACACAACCATGAGCACATGGTCCACAGATCTGTGGACCCAGAGAGACAGCATTCAGTCCTGTCCCAGCAAACACCAGTGCTCAAGAAGGTTGGCCATTTCAGCCCCTGCTTCAAGCCCTTCTGCAATGAGGCATCCTCCACCGGCAACTGATACAACTTTATGAATGAATGAACAGGTCACTTCTCTGATTTGTTGCAACAAACAATACAGATGTTGTCTGGAAATAGGTCAGCAAGATCAAGTAATGCCAAGTGTAAATAAAAAAGGGAACATGCCCTTAGATGCATGGTTAAAAACGGTGAAGTGTCACAGTGGGGAGCAGAGCCAAGTTTCACAGGCGTCCTGGTGGCAGCTGCTGCAGCCACTTCTCTGCTAGGAGGCAGCCCCAGCCTTCTTGCGTCTGAGGTCCCGGGCCAGTTCTGTAGGCTTGCTGGCAAAAGGTCCCCAGCACTCTCTTTTTCAGCTTCTTCTTCAGGAGTACCCATGAATAAAAACGAAAAGGCATTCCATGATTCTTTTCAAAGCAGGAAAAGGGCTGGAGAGAGGACTTTCTATAACTTCCCCTGGTTGGGCTGGATAAGCCTCTCTGAGCACCTTGAGCGGTCACATAGTTCAAAGCCTCGAAGTCACAGGGTCACCAGAAGCTTAATCACAGATTCTTTCACCTATGTCTGTTGAATCTGAAGTAAAATCCCAAGTGCTTAACATATTGTAGGTGTTCAAAAAAACTCAAAACTATGATGTTATTATTTCTATTATTTTCTAATCATGAACCAGTGAAAATTCAACAGCTTCTCAGCGATTTCCAAGGCCTCCAAATTCAGTATTTACAAGATGAACCTAAGTCCATGAATCTGTAAAGATTCTTTTCACCTGATAAACATTTTACTGTCAATCTTTTCCACATCTTTTATTGAATTTTTTGAAAATGCAGCAAACCCACAGCAATTTAAGCAATTAAGTGCACAAAATAGAAGTAATTTCCCAAAGATAGAGCCGGACAGATTATGTGCATGAATAAAAGATCACAGACTGGATAGCCCTTGGAGATCTACCTTCCAGCTGGGGAAGGGGGAGACTCATCTTCCTTTTCTAAAACACTTGACTCCAACAAAAAAGCAGCCCAGGCAACTGGCTTCTCTTCCTTCCTATTTCCCAAGTATCTTCCTACCCTCGGGGGGAGCATGGAGGCCAGGTCACTTCTGCCTAATTCCCTGGGAGCTCAACCTCAGCTGGGGTTGACCAGAGGTCCCTGTTCCCCACACCAGACAGACAAGTCTTTGTGAATCAATAATCGGGCTAGTCAGCCCTCTGAGTAAATTTCTCCAGCCTCACCTGTTAGTAACCCTGCTTAGGCAGTTTTAGGTGGAGATGGGGCTTCTTCCAGATCCCACTGAGGGCTGAAATCACTGGGCACTCGAGTAGACAGATGTATGGCTTTCCTTTTTCAGAAAGGAATGTTTATTTGCAGCAAATGCATCTTTTTTCTGGGCCAGAGCCCTGGAACTTCTGGGATACATTCAAAAACCATTCAACAAAGGCACATCAGAGCCTTGCAATGCTGATGCAAAACAGACAGACCCCTACTTTTTCCATTCCTTCCTCCCGGTATGCAACATGAACGTGGATACTCCTTTTTCTTCTTTGTGCTGATTTCTGTGTGAAGCTAAACCAATTATGCCTGCGATGACTATAAGGCTGAAGACTCGATCATGGCAATGTACAGGGGGGCAGCTCTTCAGGCTGAGAGCCCCCCTCACCCAGTCTAGCAAGCATCTGGGGACACTCTCTCCTCACTCGTGTCACTATTGTACTCTGATGTGTGTGAATGTGAGTGTTGTCTCCCCAGACCTGAGTGCAGAGATCTCCTACAAAAATCTGTCTTTCCGCCCTGGCTGGTGTAGCTCAGTGGATTGAGCGTGGGCTGCGAACCACAGGGTCCCAGTTCGATTCCCAGTCAGGACACATGCCTAGGTTGCAGGCCAGGTCCCCGTGAGGGCCATGTAAGAGGCAACCATACATTGCTGTTTCTCTCCCTCTCTGTCTCCCTCCCTTCCCCTCTCTCTAAAAAATAAGTTAAAAAAAATAAAATCTTTAAAAAAAAAAAAATCTGTCTTTCCTACCCACCCATAGCTCTCAAAACAAGGAATGACACACATGAGCAACCTAAACCATGCTGAACAAAGGAATGAATGAAATAAAGTACTTCTGGCTCTATTCCCAACTCTAGAAAAATAACTCCAAGCATATGTCCTCCCAGCATACTTGCTGAAACGTCTCCATGAGATTCAGATGCTCGCTGCTAAGCCCGCAACCCTTGTGCCTCTCTCTCTGTGCCGAACAGGAAGAAACCAGGTGTCCTCATCAATCTCCTCCAGTGCCAGGGAGCACGGGGTGTAGTCTCCACAGATGTGCCACCTGACACTGAGAGAGGGAGGAGGAATTATTGAAATAAATGCCAATTTAGAAAAGCATCCCACAAATGCAAAAATACTCCCATGCTACCCAGCATGCTTCTGGGCTATAGCAGGTGGCACACGCTGTGATTCCTGCAGACCACAGACACACACGTGTGTGTGATTCCAGGGCAAATGAAGGCCACTGAGGCAACAGCCACATCAGCCCCCAATCTCTGAGTCACAAAGAGATTAAGGGACTGCCTCTGGAACTGTTAGGTATAAATTGATGGCCTGCTTGGTATGGAACTTCCCGCCAGGGGCACCTCATGGCACAATAGACAATCAGACCAAAGCACAAGAAACACAGGTATTCTTTCCAAGCTCTGAGCTCACTAAAACTTTCTTTTCTAACTATGAAGAAAAACCTTCTTGGAACTCTAAGTTCTCCAGGGTCCCAAGGGAGGGTCATGACTTCCAGGTTCCAGAGAAAAGAGAAAGAGATAAACAAATCTAGGAAGAAAGGAAGCCAAGAATCAGTTAAGCCAATTAGCCAGCAGACGGCCAGGAAGTCAACCCAGAAGTACTTTTGTTTGACCCGTACACCAGTCTACCAAACACACAAAATAGGCTTAGATTCCATCAGCGAACACAGACTAGACTCAACTATCATCTCCCTACATACACCAATATAGTGCAATATTCATCATTGGATACTGATCCACAGACCTAAAAATTCAGGCAGAATCATCCAAGTTGTGGGCCCAGGTAAGGCGTTTGTAACAGGCACTACTGACATTGTAAGGTGTCTGAGCCACGGTAACAACAAAGCCTGTCAAGTCAACCCTACTAGTGAGTTTGTGCCAAATGACTGATTAGGAGTGAGATTTAAAGAGTGGTAAGTAAAAGCTGGAAATGAAGTGCAATGAACAATCTGATGTTTCATATCTGTGAGAAAGTACTCAGTGTTCAGAAGCCACAGAACAACACAATCAAACTCAGTGTTTTTCACAGATCAGAGCAAGGCATCTCAGGAAACAGGCACCAAAGGATGGCTGTGTCCTAAAGAATTGCTAAGTACAGCCCATGGAGACCGGATGTGCCCTGAAGAGAAACCAAGCACAGCAGACACTGAAGAGGACCCTCAGAAAATCGAAACCAAGGGATGCAGCGCTTGCACATGTATCAAATTCCAACACCGCAAAAAAGAACAACAGAAATGAACTGGGAACATTCCATTAAAACTGCAACCAACCTGAAGTTGCCCAGAGCTGGTCAACCTGAAAGAATTACCACCAGGAGAGCAACCCCTGTGCAGGAAGGGGAATACTTCAGTGGGGGTACAATCACACATGTGTCTCTCTAGGTGCCTGAGAAATGAATGTAATAGCAAACATATCTGTTGAAAAATAGAAGTTCCATTCTTGAGCTCAAGAGGTGCTCCTAACTCTCTTCCACAATGAGAACCATCAAATCCCCATGCAGATTTGACAAACCTCCACATAGCCAAGAGGGGAACAGTGAGCCCAGAGCAGGAGGGAAGGCAAGTGTGTACTATTTAATGAAGTGTGAACTACAGTGTCATCACAAGACATTTGTCCTGAGCATCAGGCCTTAAACACATGTCTCTACTAGAGAATCTTTTTTTTTTTTTTTTGCACACAAATGCCTCACCATTGCCTCCTACTGGTGGTTCTGAATGATTAGTTCTAAATGTTGACATCTGTCAATTCCTGATTCTCATGAAGTCAAAAAATGAACGCTCGCCTGAGAGGTCAATGGGTCCCTATACAAAGAGACCTCTGATTGACGCCCCTCACCTGTCACCAAGCATACATGTAAATTTGAACACTGTTGTTGAGCATAAATTAGACTCAATCTATGGCCCATCACATGGTACTCAGCAATGCTTGCTGAGTCCAGATTTGGGGGCGGGGGGAGGCAGATAAATGTGTCCTGGAGCAAATTTGACAAGTATGACCCACAGAAAGCAGGTGTTCCCTGGAGAGACGGAAGTACAACAGGAGGAAGAAGCAGCAGGAGGAGATGGGGTAGCGCTTCCGTCCTGTGGGAAATTCACAGAGCGATTTGGGGGGGTGGGGATCATGAGACGAAAACAATTCAAAGCCAAGTATAAAGTATAGGCCGGGGTTCTTTACCCAGGCTGCACATTCGAGTCATTGGGGAGGTTTTAGAAAACACAGTTATCCTGGCCCTGTCCCAAGAGATCTGAATTCAATTTTTCTGGGGTGAAATGCAGGCAGCAGCATCATGTAAAAGCTTTCTGGGTATTTCTAATGTGAAGCCATGGTTGAGAGCCCTTTATTCTGACTACACAACCTAAAAGAGCTCACATGAGAGGAAGCTTCCTAAGGGTAGGAGTAATCAGAAAGGCTTTTCGAAATAGGGTAGGTAGAAAAGGAAGAAAGAACCAGAATTGCAGGTTGACAAGGGGACAAGCGGTCTGGAACACAACTGATTGGGAAGACCCTGAACGCCAAGGCTAGCAGTGCAAACTTGATCTGATAGACAATAGGAGGAAATGAGGTTCCTAAGGCAGGTTGGTACACCCTCACATACACAACACTTTTCAATTTACAAGACTCTTTTCCATCCACGGTCTTATCCGGGCTTTTCAACAATACCACGAGGTAGGCAAGGAGGGAAAAACATAAACATATCCATTTTAACAATGAGGAAAAGTAGACTCCAAGAGTTTGAGTGACTCAGTAAGAGTAGTGTTTGCAGAAATGTAGTCTGGTGATAGCATGCAGTGTGAATTACAGTGTGGGAAAGAGAGTTCCAGGAGGTCCCTGACAAGACTGATGCCTTCCCATAAATGGGAGGTAATATCAGTCCAGGGCATGGCAGAAGCCTTGGGAAACACAGCAGAGAGTGGATCTAAGAGCCACCTTACCGTTCCGTATCCTTCTATTTGTGTTTGGCACATGGGGGTGGCATGAATCTTTAACACAGTAGGTTGAAGTTGGAACACATGTGTCTGCATTAAGAATTGGGGAAACTACAGAATAGAGAGAGGATGGAGTACACTTGAACAGACACGGCTGAGAACTTGGCCAGCCAGGAAGGGCAGCCTTCTTTCAAAGGCAGGGGAAGCTTTTCTTGAACTCTGAAGTTTCCTTCCAAGTGGAGGCAACCCTGTTATTAACAAACTTTGGTGTCTTCTCGTCTCTCCACATGTTACTCATTTCACTGGTGAATTTGAAAAAAATAACTAAGGATGCTCACCTGAAGTCTAATTTTATTATCTTTGGGAACCAGCCAGTCCATGAAGAGCAGGAGTTCTCCCAAAACTCTTGCCCAGGCAGCCCTCTCCCCGTCAAAAGCCCTGGGCTGGTGCTGCCCGGGTTGGTGGACGAGCCTGCCTGATTCTGGGGCTTGGCATTAACAAGCCCGCTGGGCTAACAGAACTACATGCCACCTAGCAGTTAGCAGTGACAGATTGGTTGGCCAAAAAGTCTGTTTAGTTTTTTCCATAAAATGAAAGACACATTTTTCATTTTCACCAATAACTATTGATTTGGATATTTTGAGTATGTCGGCTATCTCCCATGTGGCATACTGTTGATTGTTCTCAATTAATGTGTTGATTTGATTGCTATCAACTTCAACTGGTCTACCCAACTGTGGAGCATCGTCCGGCAAGAAATCTCCAGCACGAAACTTCATAAAATACTTTTGACATGTTCGATCAGTCACAGTGCCTTCTCCATACACTGCACAAATCTTTTTTTTTTGCATTTCAGTTGCATTTTTACCTTTCTTGAAATAATAAAGTGTAATATGCCAAAAAATTGCTTATTTTTTTCCATCTTCAATATTAAAATGGCTATACAAAAATTCACCAATTTTAATATTTTTTAAAAAAACTCATGCTGATATGACAGCTCAATACAATCTAATAAAACTGTTTCAAATGAAGTTCAAGACAACTAAGCACTAAGAAAGCCATCTTATGGAAAATAACAAACATTTTGGGCAACCCAACAGTTGAAACGCATTCTAACTCTTTAGTTCCTAACTTCTTCAGAGCCAGGGAAGACAAGAGGAGTCTTACTCATAGGGAGCTTCCTCATGGACAGCAACTGTTGACAACATTATAGGGGCAAACACACAATGGAACTCTTGGGACGAACCTCATGGCACAGGCAGCCTTGGGGTAGGGTTTCATCCCTCAGCAGCCGTGCAAAGGAAGAGGAGGGTGATGATCCTCCAAAGCACACCAGCACCTCAATTAAGCCACCCGCAGGCCCTGTGGGAAAAGCTGCCCCTGAGTCAGCTCTCAGACCCGCTCTGGGAAGTGCCATCAAGAAACAGGAGAGGCCAAATTTTGCAGGTGTCTTGTTTAGTCACAGACTGTTGCCTCCATCAAACTCCATCCAAGCAGCCAAATAAATGATTGGCAGACTCTATTCTGTGATTTTTATAGCACTGAGAAAGTGCAGAAGCCAAGACAATTATTTTAATATTCTTTACCTTAAACAGCTTGACAAGTGAGCTGATTACACAGTTTACCTTTAAAAGGCAAAAAGATGTTATAACGAATATTTTTTTTCTGAGATAATTTTGTAACACAAGCTTCTTCTCTATGCCTTTTAAGGACCAGGGGCTGATATTCATTCTTTATTTTCTGTAGGTCTTAGTATTAAATAACTAAATTTCAACTATATACAGAGTTGGGCAAAAGTAGGTGTACAGTTTTTCGCATGGAACATAGTACAATAATTAACAAATAATAATTCAAGAATAAACTCTGTTTTGTGTACCCACTACCATAAACCAACTTTTATCCACCCCTGTACATGGTAGTGCCCCTTTATCAATGATTTTGCTTTTGGGGTTTCAGTGACCTGCAACTATGGTCCAAAAATATTAAATGGAATATTCCAGAAATAAATAATTCATAAGCTTTAAATTGCACAGCTTTCTGAGTAGCATGATGAACTCTCGGCTGTCCCACTCTGTCCCGCCCAGGACACAATCACCCCTTTGCCCAGGGAGTCCACGCTGCATGCACTGCCCACCTGCTGGCCACTTCGTAGCTGTCTCGGTTATCAGATCGGTTGTCAAGACAGAAAAACCACATTCACATAACTTTTATTACAGAATATTGTTATATTTGTTCTATTTATTATTAATCGCTGTTGTTAATCTCTTCCAGTGCCTGATAAATTAAACTTAGTCGTGGGTATGTACGTATAGAAACAAAACATATGAAGTACAGGGTTTGCTACCATCTGCAGTTTCAGGCATCCACTGGGAGTCTTGGAATGTAACCCCTGTTGATAAGGGGGACTACTGTATACACTCTTCGAAGGCCAAGCTTTTCACAAGTGTTAGACTAAGATGACCTTGATCATGTAGAGGCCACAGCTACCCATATGTACCAGGAAATGTGTCTCCTCCGCATTGGGTCATTAGCTCGTCTATTAATACCATCTCCTTCCCTCCAAGACTCTTCGTCACTTTCTGCCCTAAGGAAGATGTGGAATAAGTACACGTCTGTAGCCCAAAATACAGTTAAGAAAACAGAAATTCAAATTTGTGGTTATTATAAACTTTCTTCTTACATGTTCTATTTTTACCATTTGTTTCAGAAATTTGTTCTACATTTATCCCAGTTATATTTTTAAGAGTCCACTTTATTATTCGATTTTGGCTGCATATCTAAATAAACTCAATTGTGGTTCAAATATATACCAATTTGTCCATTTTGTGTCTCTCTCTCCCCTCCTACTCCTCGGGGCTCGAGGAGAAGAGGGTGAGGCAGGCAGAGGCAGGGATTGGGGGGCTCAGGAGATTGGGCTTCGGGCCGAAGGGGTCTGTACTCACTAGTAGTGTGTTTCCGGACGTGCAGTGTGTGCGGTGCCAGAGTCTAGGCCATTGTATCTATGAGGGGAGTTTGCACGAAGCTCCATGCTCAGTAGGGAGGACCTGACATCCGATTTCCCTCTTCATTACACATAATTCAGTCCTGGACAGAGGGCTGTCTTTCCCAGCATGAGAGCTAGGAGGGGGCTGTTGATACTTCCAGGGTTGAGAGCCTTTTGCTGGAACTGCTGTAATTAAATGTCCTGCTTTTCTTTTTCCTTTCCAAGTTAATCCATCTGTCAGTGCCCAGTTCAAGCCCTTCTTCCTCCAAGAAGCCTTCCCTAAATACACCTGCTAAAAGCAATCACCCTTTCAAGAATAAAGTCCAATCACACCAAGAAGTATCTACCGCGTTTTCAGCCCTACTGATAATGTTAACATCTGATTTAACTGTTTGAAGACTTTTCCAGACACAAATAATACAAGATAGAGTAGATAAAATACAACTGGAAAAAAAAAAAAAAAGACCAAAGAGCAACATGAGTTCAAGCTCTAGTACTGGAAATGGCTGAGAATAACGGAGGGCCCTGAGAGTTCATCTAGCATTGACTGTGTTTTATGAATAAGTTCTTCTAAAAAAATTCTAAGACACTCTAACAAGCCCTCTATACCAGTTCCTTGAATCCCTGTAGAGGCAGAGAATGGAGTTCCTCTCCCTAACTCATCTTTGAAACCTCTGTAAAAGTTGAGATCAATTCCTTAGGTTGGCTTGTGATCTATTTCCTTGTGTGATAATGGAGAGATGTTCAGATGAACTCCTTAATTCATTCTTTAGCACTATTGATCTCTTCCAATATCAGCACACTGAGGACCAATACCCTGACTTTATCTATCATCTATTTATACCTCTCAATCTATCTATCTAGCACCTACATAGTTCAAATGTTCGAGCAATTAGATGGAATTTCAACAAGCCAAGTATTCCCAAGCACATGCAGGCTATAGCCCAGAAACCAGAAATTGAAACTATTTGTTCATTCATTCATTCCTTCTTTCATTCACTCAATTCCCTATCTGGGATTATCTATGATACACCAGGCATTGTCCTTAAAACTGGGTATAGAGCAGACAACAAAACAGGCAAACTTCCTGCCCTTTCAAAAAGTCTATATTCTAATGAGAGAGACAGACTAACTGGAAATTATAACTGTATACATAAGATAATGGAGTTATAAGTACTATGAAAGGAAACAGGGAAGCATCAAGGGATAGCAGTGACTGAGGGTATTATCTCAGAAGGTAGAAGAAAATCTATTTGAGCAGACATTGAATAAAGTGAAGAAATGGGCTATGTTAATATCTGAAAGAAGAAGCTTCCAGTAGGAGGAAACAGCCAGTACCAAGGCTGAGGGAGGAGATGTATCAGGTGAGCAAATCCCAGGCCTGCGCAGCTGGAACATGGTGAGCGAGAAAGAGGCGGGGAGGAACCGAGGCTGGGAATGGGACGGGGTTTGATCGAGGATGGTAAGCATGTGGACTCCACTCTGTGTGTGAGAGAAAGCCGTGGAGTGCTTGGAGGAGAGTCACAGTCGGGTGTCAGTCTCACAGTGCTCGTACTAGCTGCTCTGTGGAGAACAGAACAGACTGTTCGGTGCCCAGGGCGGAGGCTGAGCGCCCAGGCAGGAGCTCATGCTTGTTTCTGCTGCTTCCTGTGTCTCATCCTCCCAGCTCAGCTACAATCTGTTCCAGGGCAGGCTGTTCTGATGTCTGGAAACCTCACTTTTTGGCTCCAGGAAACCCACTAGAGCCCAAAAGCTCCTTACTTTCCCCTCACCATGTTTTCTTTTCCTTTGAAATCCAATCAAATATGCCCATACATCACTGTTTCCTGGGCACCACCCCCTCCCCCAAACGCTCAGTCTGCCCACATCCACGGGCATGGCCTATTCAGATGACGCTAGGGGACTAGCTAACTAACCTGCCATGCAGGTTCTCACTAAGGTGCAAAGGGCCAGAGTACGATTACTATATCGCCTGTCCAAGGGGCATTTCTTCAGTGCCTGTTCTGAGAGAACAGATCTCTAGCAGCGCCATTCAGAACCACAGCAGACTTGGCACAGAGTATGAGCAGGATATTAGGCTCTTCACAAGAAAAACACATGAAAACAAAATGAGGCCTTATATTTCAAATTTAAAATTATTCCAAACTTGATCATGAATATGACATTCATCCAGTACCTGGGATGGCAAAGCCCTAAAAGTCTGTTTCATTGAGTCAACCCATTTTAGAGATGAGGGCATGGGAAGTCTCAAAATTGTAAGCCATCAGCAGAAAACCCACAGAATTGGTTCATCCCAAATTCTAGAAACTGTGAAATACTCTGGTAATGGATAGATGAAGCTGATAACATTCATCATTATCATCACCATGTTGTTGATTATGCTCTAGTGGGGCCTCTTTCACCACCTCCTTCGACCCCTTCCTCTCTGTGTAAACTACACCCTACGGCTCAGAGCTCACTAGGCTTGTGGAGTCACACCCCGGAGCATGAGGAGACATGACCCTATGAATCCACACTGACTCCCCCCTCTAGTATCTCCAGCCCCCAGAAAGGAGAGGTGACTGGGCTTGGAAGAACACAGTTGGTCCTAAGCATGGTCCCTAACACCAGTCATTGAGAAGGTCATCCATGACATGTTGAAGAAAATGTACTTTTGCTCAAAAGCTACAGAGAAAAATTCACTGGGCTCAGGTACAATTTGGGCGCTGGCTTTTCAGAGGACCCTGGTCACCTCTGGGAATTTCATTTCTCTAAGTACAGGAGGGAGAAGCCTGTGGTCTAGAGTCTGAGTGGTGTCGACACCATGGGAGCAGCAAATTAAATATTTTTGTGATTCCGTGAGCAGAAAACAAACTGCTCGATGAATGACAGGCGCTGCACAGATGCCCCCTATTAAATAATTAAAATAAAGTAGAAATTAAAAATAAACAGTGGGAGCTGATTTGAAACACACACAACCAAAGGAAGCAGAAAGGGTAACTTGGGAATGAAGAAGTGAGTAAAATTAGATTGGAGTCCTTTCTAAATTCAATTGTGTCTAGATTAACAGCTGTCTTTCTCCCATGGTCAGCATGAAATAAACAATATCTTAAACTGAGACACCCTAGAAGCAAGTGCAATACTAATACGGCAGCCCCACTGCTTCTTTTGAGGGGCAGAGAAGTGCCCAAATTTTGCTGAATAGGACAAGACAGGTAGACAGAAAGTGAGATTCAATGAAGGGAAGTGAAGAATTTGTAGTGGTCAGCAAGTGCTGCGTAACGAACAATCCCAAACCTTAGTAACACAACAATAAACATTTATGTCTCACATTTGTGGGTCACTGGTGAATTTACTGATCTACACCAGCCTTGTCTAGGTGGCTCTGCTTTGAGTTGCAATTCAGGCTGGGATTGGTGTATCTCAGCTGAAGTATGTGCTCTGGTCAGTTCCATGTGTGCTTATGCTGGGATCCAGGCCGAAAGGGCAAGAGCTACTAGCCAGAGGAAGCTTGTTTCATGGTAATGACAGAAATTTCAAGGAGGTAGGTAGAAACACACATGGAACCTTTGATTCCTCTGAAGCCTCAGCCTGGAATCAGCACCAGGCCACTCCTTTCTACATTCCATTAGCCAACACAAGTGCCATGATCGAGCCCTATCTCTGTGGGATGGGAAAATCCACTCCATCCCCTTCACTAACTCACTCAGAACTCACTAGGCTTTAAAGAGCCAGGTCCCGGAGCACGAGGAAACAGGACCCTACAGATTCACACTCTGACTCCCCTGCTCCAGTATTTCCAGCCCCCAGGAAGGAGAGGTGACTGGGCTTGGGGAAACACAGCTGGTCCTAAGCATGGTCCCTAACACCAGTCATTGAGAAGGTGATCCATGTCATGTTAGCTGGGAATATTGAAGAAAACATACTTTTGCTCAAAAGCTGCAAAGAAACATCTGCCACATGGGAAAGGACGTGGATATGGAAATCTGATGCGGGAGATCAGGAAGGACTGAAAACAATGATGTGTTCTACCATGGGTCTTACTCAACATGATGCTTTGCAAAACAAATTGTTTCTCGGGTCCCTCAAAATGATGTCCCAGAGAGCACAGCAAACAATGGCACACAGGCCAAGTATACCCTGCCCCTGTTTTTATGCATCCTGCAAGCTAAGAATAGTTTTTATATATTTATAAGTGAAGGGAGGAAAACAATCAAAAGAATAATGATGTTTTGGGACGCATTAAAATTATATGACATTCAAATACCAGCGTCTGTGAGTAAGGCCTCATTATAACACAGCCTCATTCATTCATCTCTGTTTTGTCTGAGCTGCTTTTGCATTACAGAGCTGAGTACGGAATAGCTGTAACACAGACCGTGTGGCCTGCAAAGTCTATTCACTAACTGACCCTTTAAGGAAAAATGTTGCTAACCCTTGGCCTAGACCACTGCTATCCAACAGAAAAATAATGGGAGCCACATATGTGATTCTGTATTTCTAGTAGGCACATTATAATATTGTGATTTATAGTAAGAAATATGTATTTCATCTTCATGTCATTTCTAGCACAGAGCTTCCTTTATTTTTTGCTCTTTTTTTAAATTGTTGTTCAAGTACAGTTGTCTCCATTTTCCCCCTACCCCTGCCCCCTACCCCCGCCACCCCCACCCTTTGGCTTTGTCCATGTGACCTTTATACATGTTCCTTAATGACCCTTCCTCTCCTTTCCCCCCAATTATCCCCTCTCTCCTCCCCTCTGGCTACTGTCAGTTTGTTCCTTATTTCACTATCTCTGGTTATATTTTTCTTGATTGTTTGTTTTGTTGATGAGGTTCCACTCACAGATGAGATCACATGGTATTGGTCTTTCACCACTCGGCTTACTTCACATAGCATAACGCTCCAACCCTTGGAATTTCCTACGTGGCAAGAGCATAAGAGGGATAAAGGTGACTGAATATTCATAACAAGCCCCTTTCAACCACACCTGGACTTAGGTTAGCACGGTGACTTCTAGAAAGCATTTAAGGATGGAGGCTGACTACCAGGGGAACCAACCACATCATTGGAAGGTTGGAACTTTCCGTCTCACCCCACCCTCCACCCCAAGCCTCCAGAGAGAGGGAGAGGGGCTGGAGACTAAATTGATTGCCTACAGTCAATGATTTAATCAATTTTGCCTATGGAATAGGATGGAATTCAGAGATTCTGATGGGGTTCAGAGAGCTCCCAGGTTGGTGAACACATGGAGATTCGGAGAGAAGGGGTGCACTCAGAGAGCATGGAAGCTCCTCAGCCCTCCCCACATCCCTTACCCTATGCACCTCTTTCATCGGTCTGTTCCTGTGTTATAGCCTTTTATAATAGATGGATAATCTAGTAAGTAACATGTTTCCCTGAGTTCTGTGTGCCACTCCAGAAAATTAAGCGAATCCAAGGAGGGGGTCATGGAAAACTCTGATTGGTGGTTCATCAGTCATAAGCACAGGTAACAAGTTGGACTTGTGACTGGCATCTGATTGGGGATCGTCTTGTGGGACTGAGCCCTTGACCTGCGGGGTCTTATATTATCTCTACGTAGTGTCAGAATTGAGTTAATTTGTGACACGCCAATCTGGCGTCAGAGAATTTTTGATGGTACAGGGAAAAAATGGTATCAGAACCATACACATTAAAAAGGTAAAAAGAAGCAGGTGAAATTAATTGTATAATATATCTACTTAATCAAGTACATCTAAAGGAGTACATTATAAAGAAGTGTTAATGATATATTGTTCATTCTTTCTTCGCGCTGAGTCTATAAAATCTAATGTGTATGTTATACTCACAGCACATCTCATTTCAGGCTGATCACATTTCAACTGATCAATAGCCATATGTGGCTGATGGAAACCATACAGGAAAGCAAGACCGTGGACCACTTTTATCTCCCCATGGAGAAGCCTAATCCTGTTTTCTTTTTACACATCTCTTCTCAAATCAACATAATTCAAGTAATCTCTTAGCCTGAATGACTTCAGAATGTACATCTACAGCCAATATTATGCTGTCTTGTGTCATGAGAAGAGCCCTACCCCCAGCAGATTTTCAAAAAATTGGAGGTTTGGGATTAATAAATATGTGAATAAATAATGCACTGGTCCATACCGTGTTGCTGAGTCATTCTCTGGCTCCCCGTCCCCCTAATTAGACGGTTTGCTCCTTAACAGCTGATAACCAGGTGTCTCCTGTTAGACCAACCCTCCTGCAGATAACAACAATAAACCGTGAAAAACATTTTTAAAATAGCTACACGAAGTTACCAAAACCAAACAGAAACCTAAAGGAAGACCACAGTTGGAAGAAGGAATGGCACCAGGTTAATTCCCCATGTTTACATTTTTTTTTACCCCCAAGGCAGATTTCAGGCAACCGCAGGTGGAGCAGCTGACACTTGGTAGAAATCTCACAATCTTACCGGCTTGTTTAACCAGAGGACGGCACTCAGGCACCACAGCTGCAGGAAAGGGGAAAGTGACCCCCAGGAGAACGAGCGAGGAGGGGGCCCTTTCCCTTGTGTGCACACTCCGCCCACATCTCTGGCCATCCCCGGCACAACACGTGTGCGAGGCGGACATGAAGATGCCCAGCTGAGACAGAAAGGACCGAGCAGACGATTGTGCCCCTGCCCACCATCGTGCAGACAGAACGTTCCAGGGTGTCTACAACACATCACTCAGAATGTTCTGGATACAACCTGAAATGACTAGACACTTCACTCCTCCACAGCTTCCTGGAGAATTCCTTCAAGACCTAGAGCAAATGCCAATGTGCTCCTCTGCCCAGCCTCTGGTTCCAGGGCGCCCCTCTCCGCCCCAGTCGGCAGCACCATCTAGAATAACGGACTTCTGCAGTAACCAGAGTCTCTCCCTCATCAGACTGGACTGTGAGCTGAACGAAGGCCTGGACCGGATCTTGTTCTTCCTGGCGTGCCCCGTGCTAAGCCCCTACTAACTGTCCGATAAATATGGCTTGCATGGAGGGAGGGAAAGAGAGATTTTTTTTTCCTGAAAATTAAAGGTCTAAAGAAATTGTTACTGTTTTAATTTTTGTTTAATTTATCGGGGTGGCAATGGTTAATAAAATTACAGAGGGTCAAACATACAATTCTATAATACATCATCTGTATTCCGTGTCCACCACCCCAAGTCAAAAACTGTATAAAATCCTTTTGACCTAGATTCAGGCTCCCTGTAATTCTCACAAGGCTAGAGTTTTAAGTAACAATAACAGCTCTTCACATGTCTATAACATTTATAATTTACATAGCACCGAACATAATCTCATTTAATCCTTTTGACAACCCAATTATGCATTATTACCCCAATACTACAGATGAGAAATGCAACGATTGAAAACATTGACTTCTCTCCGATCCCTGGCACCTGACTAAAAATGAACGAAACTGTGACCTGAACCTGGGACTTTGAATGGAAGGTTTGCTTTGTTTTGTTGGTTCACAATATGTATCTGCTGAGGACAAATGAAACCCACCTCCTCCCAGTGTGGGCGGAGCTTCGGTGACCCCTCCCGCAGCATGCCCACCTTCACCTTGCAGAGCGTGCTCCAGTGGCTGCTGGCTGCGCTGGCTATGGGGGCTGCCAGAGGCCCAGACACCACCCGCCCTGGGCTCAGTTGTACAGGGGTAGTTGTTGCTTTTCCCCGATCCCCCTGCCATCCCACTCTGCCCTGACGTGGCTGCCAAGGAGGCTTCATGGAAGATGAACTGTGAGATGAGTCTGTGGATGGTTAAGTGGACGCACAGAGAGGAATGTACAAGGTACTCACTGCAGGGAGACCTTGTGAAACCACCTGCCCACGCAGCAAAGTCCACAGTTTACTCCCAAGTTTTATAGAGACTGGCACTGATGGGGCTCTCCTAAATTAAAGAAGAATTAGAGGCTCCACCGCCCCCTCACCTCCTCCACAATGGCCTCTTTCTCTCCAGACACAAGTCTGCCACTCACCTGGGACGTAAACTTGAACGTGGCTTTACATCAGCAGACAGCTTGGGGGGACAACAGTGATGTCTACAGCTGCAGATGCAAAGTGAGAGGAAGTCTCTGAGACCATCCGCTCAGCCTCACCCCACCCTCGAGCGAGAAGCTCCCTGCGGCACCTGTGCGTGCCTGCTAGGGGCCCCCTGGTGAATGACAGGCGTCCTCTCTCCAGAGGGAAGACACTTCGTGAAGCACCTTGAAGTGGCCGGTCACTTCTGGAAAATGCCTGCCTGGGCACTGAGACTGGCCTGCAGCAGAACCACTGTGGGTGGTTTTTAAAAATAGATTTCCCCCCATTTCTCCTGTGGTAATTCTTGTTCCCTAGGTATAGAAGGGATCTTTAAAAAAACATGCTGTATACCCCACAAGCTCAATCAAAATGACCTAGGGAGGGGCGTGAGGATTGATCTTTTTCAAATCTCTCCCAGTGGTTCCTCGGCAAGGCGACCGCTGAACTGCAAAATTCTAATTTCCAGCCCAAATCTCCATCTGGCCTCTCTGTCCGTCTCCCCTGGTGCTGCCCCCTGCGGCCACCAAAGCTTCCCGGGTTTCTCCTTAAGACACCTGCTCTATGTTTGAAAAATAAAAGCCATCATTTTCCCTTAAGTCTTTTCTTTTCAAGACCAAAAGGAATATCACAGCAAGGAAAAGAATGATTTGCCTGCTAGGAGCCTCCAGAAATTAGTCTCAAAATAGTGTTCGCTTCAGGGACTTTTTTTTAAAATCATTATTCAGAAACAAAGCCTTGCCAGTGTAGGGAAAATTCAACCTGGTTTGTTTCACCTAGGTATCAATGTATTCAAAATGCTGAAGAATTACTTTTCTGAGAGTCGGTTTTGTTTTGGCAAGTGACCCTGTGGAAACACAAAGAAAGAAGTGATCCAGGCAAACCCCCAAAGTGCTCCCCAGTGAGGCCCAGGTTGGAAGGACGGGGCTCCCGGCTCCTCTCAGCAGGGAAAAGGAGGGGTTCCTCCCTTCAGGGCCGGCCAGCCGGCAGCCCCCTCTGAACAGAGGTGCAGCATCCCAAAGGGAGGTGCCCAGCTTCCCCAGGGCTGGGCTCTGGTCTGGGAACGGGGACCATCTGTAGACGCAGGTCTGGGGAACCCAACTGGAGTGGAGTGCCGAGAAGCAGGGCCAGAGGCTGCAGTGCGCAGAGCTCAGCCTGCGGTCAGAGTCCCGGCATGGGAGAGCCAGCCAGCACGGGCAGGGGAGACCCAAGAGGCACAGTTACCTGGTGCAAGAGTGCAACATGAGAGGCAGTTGTTACACCTTACACTGGATTTATCTTCCCACTGCTCAAGTGTAGGTCCAGTTAGTCCCAACCGGGTGGGTGGAGACCCCCGTGCGCAGCCCCTTTGTGACCCGACCGCATTTCTTCAGCACGAGCCTGAAGGTTTCAGCGGGGCCTTCATACCAAATGTTGGAGAAACAAAGGCATTCCAGTAAATCATCTAATGTAACAGCCGGTTACTCCCCCTCGGTGGAAACAGTCGGTCCAGCAGTGCCGGGCCTCAAAACCCTGGTAACGCCTGAGAGAAAAGAGGAGGGGACAGGTTAAAAATTCTCACCAGAGATACGAGTATCTTTTACCTAACATTTCCACAGCTTTAGCACAACATAGTATCAAATAGTCCAGTTCAACAGGCGAGGTGGCTTATACTACTCCATTCACAGATAAGAAAGTTGAGGTTCAAAATGTACCCCACGGCCCGCAGGGCATGGACTCAAACTCCAGCTCTCTGCCTCCTCACCCAAGTGTCCTTCCAAAAGACCTTCTTCACCAAGGCTAAAGGGACCACATGGCAGAGGACCACGTATCACGGGGCTCCAGGAGCCTCAGGCCCTCACTGCTTAGGAGGCCTGTTCTAAAAATAGCCCGCTGCCTGTGTTTAGCATGGCTGTCTCTGAGGATTCCCCGTGGCCATAGCCTGGAGGGGTCAGCAGAGGCCTCAGGAGGCAGAAGCTGGCACCTCCTCTTGCCATCAGCAAACCTCATTCGAGACATCTGTGCTCAAACGTCCCACGCTGGCGCTCACACATGAAGTGGGCCTCCCTCCCTCGTCTGTAGTCGGGGGCAGAGTCCTGGACTGCACACAGGGGGCGTGGGGAGAAGGGACTAAGGTCCTCCAACCCCAGGAATATTTGGCCAACGAGACTAGATGAGGAAGGAGGCGTGCCCACATAAGCAACCAGAGAGAGGACACCAGGACTGAAAACTATCAAGGAAGGGACAGCCCCACCGCAGCCCACCTACCTTGGGAAAACTGAGATGCACAAACTTTATCGCTTCTTCTAGCCACCTGCCTTTCCCTGGGGCTGGTAATTTCCCCTGACTCCCGCAGCTGCTAAGTGAAATGAACCTCACAGGTAAACTGAGAGGGCTGGCGGCGAGGGAGCAACAGGGTGCTGAGGCAGGGCCCACAGGGAGGCAGGGGGCTTGGCCTGAGAAAAAGCAGCCAAACAGATCCAGAATCACAGGCCCCTTGCTAGCGACCACGGTGACCCTTCCCAAATCGTAAAAGAAGAAATGGACCTTGTTTTCTCAAGACACCTTATGGCCATCTGCTGGAACATTGTCACAACGGTGGCATAAGCGTAAAATGACTAGGAATGTGAATGGTGCTCGGCAGGGTCAAACACACACGTTGCACAACAAGAGTGTGCAACACGTGGCGGCCATGTTCATTAAGGGAATGGCACCGAGGACCGGGGGAAGCTCGACCTCTCCCTCGGTTCTTGCTCAGAGAGGGCACCTTGTCCCAACAAAGGAGGAAGGGCATCGGGACAACGAGTCAGGACCTGGAAGCCTGAGGCCCTTGGCTCTGTTTCTGCTGACGGCGGGTCTCCCAATCTCTTCTCCTCTCCAGCCCGGTCTTTTGTTTCACGCACTGGCCTCCAGGTTCCCCCTGAGGCTCACAGCTCCCATCGCAAAGGGAGAGCAAAGGGATGCCCAGAGGGCACGCAGTGGGACACTGCATCCGGACATAAGCCTCCCCAAGCACACACCACTCATTCCTTCTTCCTTCCTGCAAGTACATCCCTCGCTCCTAGAGGAGTGGAAGAACGGGACTCTTCAGGGACCCGGGGGCGGGGAAAGTGTAGAAAGAAGAGACAGCTGCTGTATGAGAACTTTGAAACCATGGAACCAGTGAGTGGCAGAGCTGGGAGGGATCTGGTCCGGGAGCCTGGTTTACAGACGGTGAAACTAGGGCACGTGGAGGAAAAGAGCCTCGCCCCATCCCCACATTCTGCTGTTCGGGAGCCAGGATTAACTGGAGTTTCTTTGCTTTGTGACCAAAGCTCACCCCTAAAAACTGCATTTTGGGGTTTCCAGATACCCCAGGCAACTTATTTCTAGGACAGATGTGAGCTGGAGCCACGAACAGGACCCAAACAATTAAGCCTCGGGCTTCCAGCTGACAAGCCCCTGCCAACAGACACACGTGCTGACCTACAAATGCATGTAAAACACACGCAGATGGAAACATACCACCCGGACAGCACACAGGGACACAGGAAGGTGCGCACACGTCTGTATGGGTGAGTTCAAACAACACGGCACCCCTGTACTAAGTAAGCTTCTTCCAGGTGCCAGCCTCTGCACCGGATGATCGACATTCGTTCTCCTCACAGCAATCCCACCCACGAGCCCCACTTCACAAATGAGAACATGAGGCTGGGAGAAAGTCAGTCACTTATCAAAACTCACACCAATGCTGAGTGTCAGACTGAGGTCTCAAATCGCCTTCCCCCAAAGCCCATGTTCTTTCAATTATACCGTGATGCCATATGTGTATATGTAAACATGTCCATTATAACATACTTATAATAGTGATGATGTGTCATGCTGATATAGATAATATCATGATAATAGAGATGGCTAACAATGATGATGATAACAATTACCACTTACATTCTAAGATCCTGTTCTCAGCCATTCATCGTCCTCAGCTCTTTCTATGAATTAACTCATTCAAACTCCACAGTAACACTCTGAACTAGGCACCACTTTGTAGATGAGAAAACTACAGCCCCAAGGTGCCCTGGCGGGCAAGTGGGAGAGCCTGGAGTGTGACCTCAACCACTGGGCTTCATGTGCATCAGGAGGAGATCAAGGCCCACTCTGAGCTCAGGACCAGCCCTGAGGATGGCCCCGCCCACCCTTCCACACCCTTCCACGTGGCTCTCCAGAGAGGAATCACCCCTGTGAGCCCTCTGCCCTCACCCCAATCACATTTCCTGAATTTACAGCTCTGATCAGCCCGCTCGCGGGCTGAGGTCTGGGTCTCCCAGGAAAGGAGCGGCAGAGGCAGCCCTGCAGGCTCAGCATCCCCAGGGGAGGGAGTCAGGCTGCTTGTTCAACACCTCGGAGCGGTGGCTCCAGAACACACAGGCATGAGGCCCTTCCCCAGGTGGCACGGTCCGGGGCCCAGGGAGAGCCAGGCTGCCCATGGCTCGCTCCCCTCCCTGCCTGTCCTGGCGCCTGGCCTGCCAGGCTGTGTGCCTCCCCACGCCTCCCTTTCCTCCTGAGGTGACCCCTCTCCTAGCACCTCTCTTTCAGCAGATCAATCCATTCTGTGTGAGCAAAAGAGTGAGGAAGAGATCAAGCTACAGGGACCGAATGCACGACCCTGATAAGAGAAGCAAGAACCACCGTCTGTGGCACAAGGGGGTGTTGAGGGAATAATAGCCCAGACCCTGTGTTCTGTTCGGCCACACAATGGGCCCCATTCAGCAGGCGCCCTCCTGGCCCCTAATCTGGCGGGAAGGGCATGTGTGCAGTCTATTAGCATTTATTTTCCCTTTCTGTATTGTACTGATAACCCACTTTCTGACCCAACCTCTCGCTTTTCTTTTCACTCCACATTATAATTCTGCTTTCTTAAAATCCTATTCAGCTATATTAAAAAAATAAAATAAAAAGAACTCTCTCTACCTTTTCAAAGCACATCAGTCATTTTTTTTCCACCTGAACCAAGGGGATTCCTACAAAGCATTTACAATTCTGGATGGTAATGATGGTTCAAGAGCTAAGGGACAGGGCGCATTCCTCGGACTGTATTTATAAATTCACTAATAGAAATCAGCATAAAGGATGAGCCTGGGTAGCAGAACACACAGCTGTCACACAAACCGGACACCCAGGACAGGCAAGGCGCTCCCAGTGCACACGGCCTTTCCAAGAGCCTGAAACTGACACGTCGCCAGCGGACCCGGGTGGTGCCGCCCCGTGATCGCCCCATCCGTGGTCAGCACTGCCAGTCACCCTGTTATTTGTTTGCAACAGAATTTGCCCAAAGTAAAATGAAGAGTCTGACCAATGGTTAATGATTCTGAAAGCAGACATTTCATGAAACCCTCTTAAGTTCTTCTTCTGAGAAAACTAGCAAATTGCTTGTCATCCAGAAAGTGGCCTCCTCTGCAGCCAAGGCCTTTGGTTCATTACCAGAGCCTCCCGCACAGGAGTTAAGCATATTGATCACCGGGATGTTCTAAAACCACAGTGGGACAGACGAGAAGACGGCTGGGACGTGGCCACGGCGGGGAATGCAGAGGTTGCGGGAGGCCCCGTGCTATGCCGTGCTTGTGCTGGTTTGGTGCTGTCTGTTGACATTCCTCTGTGACTTAAAAATAACTCCCCGACATAACAAAATGAATAGGCATTTCTAACCCAGATGTCTCCTGGATTCCACAGCTATGCTGTATGACTGTGTAAACCCTTGGGGAAATCCTGACTCACAACTTCATCTTAGGGAGTGGTTTCTCGGAGTGTGACCTCCTGCAACCCTTGTGAAATATAAAAATCTCTAGGATATTGGCCACATATATGAGAGAACAAGACCATGGGATGAGTGACACCCCAATTCTGACCCGGCCAGGCTTTGTCCTTTGTGGGAAGGCCCCCAGCTTCCTAAACATGAAAGTGTGAAAAGAATGAAGGATTGGACTTCGGTGTCCTCACAAATACTGGCATCGTGCTGGCCCAGGGAGGTGCAGAGTAACTGTCCTGGTTGTGGGTGACAAAGAAGGCATGATGCTTGGGCCATTCCTTCCTCCAGTCAATACGGCCCTAGGCAGACAGGCCTGGAGATCAATTCTGTGGGCCTTAAGTTGGGAGCCATTTGCTTGGAGTGGACACTGTGGTTGGCACTAGCGTTTACACTCCCTTCACCGTGCCTTTGTGAAAATGTCTGGGGAGTAGGAGAGATCAGGAAGATCCTGGGCTGTGGAGTGCTATGAGCAGGACCGAGCAGGGCACGTGGAGGTTGGCCAGTGCCCGTGTAGAACTGGAGACCGGTCCCAGGCTGGTGGTGAACGCGGGGTGCAGGGAAGGGTCCTCACCGCATGCCCGCGAGGAAGGATGGTCTGTAGAAATACAGACTGGCCAGGGTCTCAAACCCAGAGGCCTGCAGAGACCAGGCAGGTCATGCAAGTGAGTGAAATGGGCTGAGAAAGAACTTTCTGTGGCCCACTGGACAGCACAGGTCCCGGCTCAACAGAGGCCACTTCTGAGTTCCAACACCTGTGTGTGCTGGACAGAAGTGCAAGTTCTGTGTTGCCAGACAACCCAGACTTTCGAGAGACTAGAAAAACTATTTTTATGTTGTCCAATAACTCAAATATGTTAAAGTACTCTGCAGGCCACACCTAGACCTCCAACCGTAACTGGGCAACCTTGATCCAAAACCAGTAAATCTGTAATCTTCATCACTACCACACACCTCCCCAGTGTCTGTTTGGACCAAGAACTTGTTTCTCCAGTGAAATCGGGCAAATAATTCTCCCTCTCTGGAGCTCCGCGCCCCGTGCCAAAGACATGTAGTTCCCGACTACAGTTCCAGATGTCGTCTTTCAGGGTTCATTTAGGTATCAGTGGGTCCTAAGCACCAGAAGGACAGAGCTGGTGGTCGAGATACTCTCACACAGTTCACAGTTGGGAGTGTAGGAAGAGAGGCATGACCTATATATCCACACATACGTACACACACATGCATACATAAATATCTGCTCCCCCACATGCACGTGCACGCATACACATGCATAGCACACACACATATGCATTCACACTGTGGACAAACTGGGGCATGTGTTGTAGGTACAGGCAACAGGATTTGAAAATGGTTTGGATATAGAGAATAAAAGAGAAAACAGCATTAAAGGTGGGCTTAGATTTGTGGCTTTAAAACAGGTGGATGAGGAGGACTGAAAATGAGGCGGTGGAGGGACGAATGACGAGTTCTGTACAAAACCCGTGAAGTCTGACTTGTGCATGAGACATCCGGTAGCAGCACCACACCGAGCTCTGCAGACTGCCACCATGAGCGCAGAAACCTGCTTGATGCTTTGCTCGAGTCTGCCTGAGAAGTCAGCGGAAGTAGATCAGATAGCTACAAAGCTGCTTGTAAAAGTCTTGACAATCACATCTGGTGGCAAAATTGACCTAGGAGCAGGTTTCACACTCGACATCACCGGTGTCTCAATCGTGTTGCACCAACAGCTCCAGAACAATTATTTTTATGATTCCATAAAAGTCATGGGACATGTGCCTCATTAAAGCTTTTATGGATCTGTTTAGACATCTCACTAAAGACAGTGTTTCTATCCTTCACTAGAAATCAGACTTGGGAGTTAGCTTTCCCTGCGTCACTGTCACACAGAGTGGCCTTGACACCAAGAGCCATGGACAAGGAAAGTGTACGGGGTGGCCTCTCCAGCCTGCTTCTCTCCAGATGCACCCCCTCCTGAGTGCAGGGAGGTGTGAGGTCACCTGTAAGCATGAAGAGCCACACACCGACCTTCATTAATCACATCATCATCGTTGTTGTGATGAGAAGTCACATGAGAAGTACCCCACTGGCTCTGGCACTGCATTAAAGGTGGCTTAGGTCACCACGCCCACTGCGGTTCTCGGAGAGCTCAGGGATTGACAGTGCCTGCAGCGTTTTCACAGTGGCTGCAACTTTTGCCCAAGTGCACACTCACCGCCTCCTGCTAATTTGCTGAGCCCTTTTGTCCTCCGAGGTACCTGTCAGTGTCAGATAATTTCTCAGCACTCCTCACAATGGACATTATGGGATGTGACGACATTGTGGGACTAGAACCTTAGCCCCAGACAAAGGCAGACTGGGCCTCCAGAAGAAACTAGACCCAGACAGGGTAGAAAGTGTTCTCACGTCGCACGGGTAGTAAACAACGGCGATCACTCAGACCTGTCACCCCTGACTGCAGAAAAAGAGAAGAAGACCGAGACAGCTCCTGCACTGGGTGAACCCCCCTCCTCCCCCAGACAGTGGGTGGGGGATGCTCTGCCCTCTACCGCGCTGCACATTCGCTTAGAACCACTGCTCCAAGTCAGAGAAAAAATATTCGCTTTATTAAACACCCTGCCAACCAAAATCAACTTATTCAGATTAACACTGCATCCCAGTAATATTGACCAATGACCTAGAACAGTGGAAAGTTTCTCTGAGAATGCTGATGTCTGCATCTCTGTGTTTGGATCTTTGGCTGTCAGATCATAACAACCATTGGCTGGCATTTAATAACCTCTCACTGTCCAAAGAGGAAATTCACTCTTGCCCCAGTGAAGGCTTCTAGAGAGCAAAGCTATAGAACATAGATGTTCACTTTAGAATGCAAAAAGTCACAAGGGAGGGCCACTCCTGGGCCAGCACTGGAAGAAGACAGATAAGCTGTAGCTGAGGACATCAAAGCCTAAATGAATCGATTCCAGAAAGCAACGAGCCCTTCCTTGGAGAGTAGAGGCCACCACTACTCTCATCTTTGGTGAATGGAAGGAGAAGAAGGAATTCGGTGTCGGCAAAGGTAAGGAGAATCTAGCCAAACATGTTAGAAATCTGTCGCGGCCACACGTGAGGTGGTAAGACAGGAGACCCATGTATCCCTGCCACGCAACGACTCAGTACCCACGTTCCATTTCTTTCCCATCAGCCTTCACCAAGCGCATGAGAGCGGTGTGTTAACAGCTGGGGACAGAGCAGAGACCCGAAAGAGATTCCCCCTCCCAAAGCATATGGGACCCTCCTAAGTGCAAGACAGTAACCCACTGCAGGGTGGAGCATAGCGAGAGAGCTGAGAAAAATCTCCCCGAGACTCCCTGGTCTTATATCCAGGGCCCAACAGCAGTCCCCTGAATGCTGGGATTCATGAACTTGTAAACAGGACAACAGAAATGGCTTTTCATGAGAGAAGTTTCTGGAACAATGGAAATATTTTTTAAAATACTTTAGTGGCAATTACACAAGTGTATACATCTGTCAAAACCCATCAAATTGAACCCTTAAAGTCTGTGCATTTTATTTCTTATAAATCAAATATCAATAAAATATGAATGGATGAAAATATGGAAAGCTATTATTCAACACATTTTTCAAGCATCTGTAGATTACAGATAACTTTACTAGTAGATGGAAATAAAAATAAGCCCATGGGCTCTGGCCGGTGTGGCTCAGTTGGTTGGAGAGTCGTCCTGTAACTGAAAGGCTATCTGTTCGATTCCTCATTGGGGCACATACCTAGGTTGCAGGTTCCATTCCCGGTCTCAGCGCATGGGATCCCTTGTCCGTGCACATACAAGAGGCAACCGATCGATGCTCCCGCGCTCGAATCAATGGTTCTCTCTCCCTTTCTCTTTCTCCAAAAGCAATAAAAAAATGTCCTCAGGTGAGGATAAAAAAAGAAAAACAGGCTCACAGTATACATATTGCCTTTATAGAGCTAAGGAGTAAACAATTACGGCATTGTTTTCTCATGTGAGATTTAAAAACCAAAAAGAAAACAAAGCCACACGCATGAATTGATCTGCATGACAAATGGCCTAGTTCGTCATTCAGACAAAGTTTCTGGGTAGTTTCTGGGTCTTTGCGGATGCACTCTGCCCCACACATCCCCTAGGCTTCAGCTACGTGGTCAGCGGACAGCCTCGGCCACCGTGTCCTGTGTCCTAAACAAGGGGGACGAGGGATGGTTTCGGGAAGGCTTCCCATTCACTTCCCAGGGGAGGAGCCTCTAAGATGCCTGGGCCAGGTCTGGCCCGACCGCATGCGCAGAGGCCGCCTTCCTCTGCAGCTTCCCAGAGTGACTGAATAATAGAATCCAGCAACTCCCAGCACCCAGCACCCCATGGAGCGAAGTCTGGCGGATCAGAGACAGGAGCTGGGAAAAGCCCGTGGGCCAATTTCTTTCTCTTCCTCCTGCCTGCACCTCGCATCCCCACCAGACTATTCTCAGGGACAGTCATTCCCTGTGGCCCCTCCGGAGAAACCTCTTGTCATAGAGACACAGGCTGCGTTTTCATTAGCTGGGGCAAACTGGGAACCCCACAACAGCAGCACTGGCATTTGCTCTCCTTCCTTCCCCACCCCACCTCCTTCTTCCCCTCACTCTTGCTACCTGAGAATGAACCCTCTGCCCTCGCAGTAAACCAGGAGCACAGGAGGCTGGCCTGGGGCTCTGATTCCTAGGTACGCGGGCTCATGCTCACATAAAGCTGTTTCCAAGAATAATAATGGCACTAGTAATTTTTAATAATTATTGAGTGTTTAACCATGTGTATTTTTCTAAGTGCTTTTCCTAAGTTAATCCTATCTAATCTTCACAATAGCTCTAAGCAGTAAATATTTATTATTATCCTCACTTTACAAATGAGAAAACAGAGACACAGATAGGTTAGTAACTTACCCGAGGCTACACAGTTAGCAAGTGGCAGAATGACGAGACTACGCAAGCAGTCTGGTTCACAAGCTCACCTCTTAACCACCATGTCAGCCTCCCTCCTTAATATTAAATGAGATCAAATCAGTGAGCACGCCTGGCATGATGCCTGTGACAGGGGGAGCTGATTAAAGAATCGGAACGTCCAATAGGAAGCCAGAAATACAAATCTGAAGTTCAAACAGGACCCACATGGTGCGGCCGGTAAGTATTTAACCTCATTTCATTAAAGTGGCTGCACTCACCCCTGCGCACAAATGAGAGTGTGCACATCCACACGCACTCTCATATGCAGGAGTCCCACGAGGCACACCAGGACACTGGATGTGGGAACAGAGGACAACTGTCATCTCCACTCTGTCCGTCCCTCCCCCATCCCCGCACTCCTTGCAAATGCACTGAGAGACTTGTCACAAGATAATGAAAAACCAGAATGTGACGGATTCAATTACAATTTATATTTTCACTTAACAATCAATTACCCTCCCCTTATTGGAGGGCCATCATTAAGCTATGACACCAGCTCTGAAGACAAATTGTCTCTGGGAGAGCGGAACAGAGCTGTTGGCCTCCCAGGGACCTGGGGCGAAGAAGGAAAGGCACTGAGCAAGAGTGGGTGAGGAAGGGCTGGCTGCCCAGGGCTGCATGGAAGGGGAGCCGGGGATGCTCTCTGCCTGTCTGTGCCAAGAGAGAGGGAGGTCAGAGGACCCTTCTTTCCTCCTGCCCCTGTACACGTGTGTGCGACCACTTCCCAAACTCTAAAATGAGCAAGAAAGGTGAAGCCCCCATTGCATGTCACCCAGGAGCAGCTGATCCATGAAGGCAAATGTCTGCAAAGTTGGGATGAAGGACCTTCGCGGCAGTGCAAAGCAAGACAAACCCTCCAAGGGTTTTTTCTGCGCAGCCTCTGCTGAGCTCCTTCAAGAGTTTTGGGGGGATCGATGCACATGCGCTCCCAGGTGGGCTTTGTGAACTCAAGAGGCTCTCCGGGGTTCCGTGTCTTGGAAGGCGCAGCATAAGCCTTGCACAGCGCCGCAGCCTCGCGGGAGGATGAAAAAACTGGGGAAATCCCGAGGCAGGGTTCTCCCTCCCTATCTCCTCCTCAGGGGTGGGGCCCAGACTGGGACGAGCCTCCCTGCTTCTAGCACCTACCCTTCTAAATCTTCTCCACACTGCAGCCAGAGGCATTTCCAAGCACACAAATCTTACCATTTCACTTGAGGCTTAAAATCGCTCATTCTGTAAAATAAAGCCCAAATGCCCTACCATGGCATTTGAAGGAGATCAGAATGCACCACCCGAGGATACATGCCACTTTGACATAAGGATTATTTTGACTTTAAGTTATTGAGAAGCAACAGATGTAGCAAGAGTTTTATGTTCTTCTGTCCTTCCCTTACCTGACCAAAATCAGGCATAAATTTCCTTTCATGAAGGTGTTTACCTCCTACCTCCCAACACCAGGAAGGAAAGAGCAATTCTTATCACTGGAGAGTCACCACTGAGATGAGTTTGCACAGACAGACTTTACTAGAATAAGCATTATCTTCCATTGGTCCTAGTTACTTCCCCACATTCTATTGTTCCTTGAAGCCCAAACCCTCTTTCCTTTGTTAAAGTGGCATATAAGTACCCCATCCAACCACTTCATTGAGTTTCACTACCTTTCTGTGGACTCATGCGCATTGAGATATGAAAAATTATATGCCATTTCTTCTATTAATCTTTCATTATTTTTTAAAATATTTTATTTACTATTTTTAGAGAAAGGGGAAGGGAGGGAGAAAGACAGGGAGAGACACATCAATGTGTGGTTGCCTCTTGCGTACCCTCTACTGGGGACTAGGCCCACAATGCAGCCATGTTCCCTGACTGGGAATCAAACTGGCAACCCTTTGGTCTGCAAGCTGGCACTCAGTCCACTGAGCCACACCACCCCGGGCTCTCCATTGTTATTTTGATATGCACACCCCAGGTACTGAACCTAAAAGTGTAGAGGAAAAACATTTCCTCCCCAACACTTTGAAAGTCTGTCCCAATCTTGCCTCTGTATCACACAACCCCCAGCCCGCCCCTCCACCAAACTGAACATGGTTTACCTCTCCAGAGCTTCCTGGGATTGGGTCATACTCTTGCATTTCCTTAGCTTCTCCACCTGACCCAACTCTTATTAAACCTGAGAAATTCCTTTGACTATTTCCCTCTCCTGAAGCTTCTTTGAGCACCACCAGGAAGTGGATGACTCCATTATCTTGCTCGCAAAGCTCTTTGCTCATGCTATTTGCTCACACAATAGTGCCATAACTAGAGTGTAACAATATAGTGAGGAGAAAAGGCATGAGAACACTAGGGGAAAACTGCTGGGATTCAAATCCCAGTTCTGCCTCTTTCCTGCTGTGCGGTCTCAGGCAAACTGCTCATCCATTCAGCACCTCAGCTTCCTCACCTGTAAAACGGGATTGCTATTAGCTACCCGATATCATTAAAGTTGGTGGAGGAACGGAATGAGTTGCTGCATGAAAACCACTTGGATCACTGCATGATATGCACACTGAGCGCTTAATAAATGCTCATTGTTTGTCACTTGATTTTAGATGAACTAAAAGTTTTATGAAAGTGTCGGTTAAATTTTAACGATCTTTGTATCCAATGTCAAAAAAAAGGCTATCAGAGCCTGGTATTTTCTAAGTTTCCTAAATAAATAAATAAACAGCATGCTTGCAGGAGTGAGCAGAGGAGCTGCTGGTACTCCAAACTGTGAACACAGAGTTTTGGGAAACGTTTCGACTGCTGATCCTGTCAAATGTGCTTCCATGTAAGTATTATGAACACATTTTAAGGACTGATACTGTCAAATGCATTAGGAACCACTGTGAATGTTGGCGTTGTCAAATGAGGTGTCAAATGTGGTTATATGAAAGCAATGTCACAGCAGGGTCTGGGACATGCAGATCTATAGTAAAGATATTGCACCATGAACAAGGTTAAAACACAGCACAGTCCAAATAAAACACAAAGTTCTACCTTTCAGATGGTTGTCTTAAAACCGCGAATCCAGAAATTCGGCACACACTAATTCTGTTAAAAACATTCTATTGTCCTGGGTGGGGGAGTGAAACTTAAAAATGAAGGGCCCTTGAAAGGCAGGATCCAGGAGGAGAAACAAAAGCAGGGCCCCCACACACAGTGAGGAAGGCCTCTCCTAAGTGAGGCTTCTATACTTTCTTCCTGATTTCACGGGCTGGGGCGGAGTGGGCAATGAGACAGGTGTGGCTGAGATGCTCACAGTGCAGTTGGGGTCACGGTCAGAAACACTGCAGTCTCCCATCACGCCATCCCAGCCCCGGTGAGGGCTGGAGGTGAGATACCTCCAGGGCCACAAAGTCCTTATCTAGGAGTGATGGCGGGGCTCCCGTGTCTGGCCTGGATGGTACAAGCCAAGCCCACACCTCACCTGGAGCCCTACTGGGACACCATCACCAATTCCAGGGCCATGGAGTTGTGTCTTATATATTACTCAGTATGGTTTCTGAAAGGTGCCTCTTACTTTCTAGCTTAAAATCAAAACAAAAGCAAAAAGATGAAAAACGCTCTTTTGTTTACAAATTAATGAGGTTTGTCCAGAAGGTATACAGCCATGTACTATGAAAAATAAAGACATCTATTGAAGAAGATACAAGACACATGGTACACAGGACAATGATGCCTCGGTTCCCTTCAAAGTAGGTACCTTGGGACCTCACACAGTTCTCCCAGTCTCCATCAACTGCCCTGTTGTATTTTTCTGAATCTCATCAACGGTCTGAAATCTCCTCCCTTTCAAAGATGATTTTAGTTTGGGGAAAAGCCAGAAGTCACAAGGCACCAAATCTGGGCTGTAGGGGGACTAAGTCACCTGGGTAATTTGTTATTTCACCAAAAAAACTCTGCACGAGACGTGATGCATGAGCGGACACCATGATGAAGCTGCCAATCACCAGATGTCTATAGCTGCAGCCTTCTGAGTCATCCAAAAAGCTTCTGTGGACGAATGTTCAAGCTTCATGCAAAATTTGATGCAAGTTAGTTGCTCTACTCACCCAGTCATTTTGAATGTGATGGCCACACAGTATACGTGCTCACTCAACAGCATGTACTGCGCCCACTGACTAGTACAGTGCAGTCGCCATTGTTCACGCATGCGCATTCCAGTCTACTCTCCTTGGCTGGCAAGTTATATCGATGTTGCACAAACCACTCTCCTTATGTAAAAAATTGCTGGACTTTTCCCAGACAGACCTTGTACTAACTTGTCCATTAAATCCAGAAGGGAAAAATTATAGTTTGTTTGTTTTTCTTTTTTTCTTTTTTATATTTTTACATCTGCTGGTCACATCACCTCTGAAATTGAGTGCCCAGGTTAGGAAAGGGAATAATAGCATTACCTAAAATTTTTGGCAATAGGTACCATGAAAATGTTCACATCCTCTGCTCTACTAATTCCTAATCTGGGAATTATGCAGTTTCTCACATTTTAACATTTTTGAAATTTGGATGCAACCTTGCAATTAACATATGTATGGATGAAATGTAGTGTCTCTTTTTCAAAGGACTGTTAAATTGATGGTGTGCTTTAAATCAATTGTATTAGTATGCTCGGGCTGCAAAAAAATACAACAGATGGAGGGGCTTAAATTTATGTTCTCACAGGTATAGTGGCTGGAAGTCCAAGATCAAGGTGTGGGCAACACTGGCTTCTTCTGAAGCCTCTCTCTGTGGCTCGCAGATGGCCACCTTCTCACTCTGTCCTCATATGATCTCTTCTCTGTGCACCCCCACATCCTTTGTGTCTCCTCCTCTTCTTGTAAGGACACTAGTCATATGGGATTAGGGACCCCCTATGACCTTCACTAACTCGCTAAAGATCCTCTCTCCCAGTACTATCTCATTGGGGGATGGGGTTTCAAGTCTTAATTCTAAGACTTAGTGTCTTAGAGTCAAGAAAATAAAGCATAAACTTTATAATCAATAAAAAAAGAAAAGTTTATTAAAGAAAACAGAGACATGGTCACGCCTCTGAATGCTCTGGTAGCCTGTGTGTGCCACCTGAGAGGCCCGGGCTCAGCCATCAGAGGGCCATCAGACCCAGCACCCCCTTCACCTACACGCCTCCCTCAGTTCAGAAATGGCTCCCACCACATTCCCTATTGTCTCACAAAAATCTGATTCCCTCCAGCTGATAACTCTCACAGAGTACCTGGGAACCACATTTTGTCCCTGACCAAAATGAGTCTTGTAATTTAATCTTTTCTGAATAAATCTTTTTCTTTAAGCACAAGATAATCTTCTCCAATCTAACTTCTATTCCTCCTTAAAAATTTAGCGGTGAAGAACAGTAATTGGAATTCTATGCTTCAGTTAAAGGAGAGACCCATGTTGTATCTTCACAATGATTTTAGCTTTGTAAATATATATATGCTTGGCCAAAACACAAACGATGCCAAGAAGAAGCCAGCTATCCTATTAGAAAGGAAGGGAATTGGGGACTTGGGAATGTGTTTCCCATCTTAGAAAAAAAGTCCTCAGTGCCTCTGTAAGAAGGCTAAGACACAAAGTTGCCCTTCACAAGCCAGTGCCCAGGTGGCAGGGATGCTCGTAGACTACCGAGGAGTAAGTTTAGGGGCCCCTGTCAGGGGGTGGCTGCCTGCTGCTGCTTTTGATTTTCCCAATTGTAAGGTGCCCAGGGAAGCGTTCCTTTGGTTTCTCCCTTGTTTTGTATGCTGTAATTATTAATCTAATCAAACACGTGCTCACCTAACATTTTCTAAAATCTTCTCCACCCATTTCTGTGACTTGGGTGATACTCAATTCTGCACTTTGGCCAGAGAAACTCCCAGAGCTCAGCCCACCGGGATACGGGGGTGGGGACAGTGCCACCAAATATTCATTGACAATCAAAGGCAGAGCAGGAGGTGTTCGAGTAACTGACGTTTTCCTGAAATCAGTTCTGCCTCGCTAATGTTGTAAAATGCGTGCCACTGGTCTATTGAGCAATCTCAATGTGGGGGGTATAAACGTGAGTTGTCTCCACTCCACGGCTTTTAGTCGGGCCTCATCTAATCTCCCATTCCCATCCCTTAACACCTTCCTCAAATTTCATGACTTTCTGATCACTTCTGGTCATTAAAAGTCAGGTAAGTTTAAAACTTCCATCTCAAACTTAATTTAACTCTTGTCTGCTCCCCAATCTCCAAGAAAGGCTGATAGGGCTGAGTGCTTATGACAGGGACTCTGGTCCCTTAAGCCTCCCAGCCCTTTAGTCCCTGGTGCCCTGGCGCTGGGCTGGGCAGAACGTGGAGCAAGAATGCGGAGCAAGAATGCAAGCATCACTAAGTTACTCTCTGTTGGTGGTCTCGGCTCTCTGCAGAGACACAGGTGGACTTGTATGGGGCCATGGCCCCTCCTCAGCACACTTCTCTGGGAAGGGGGGTCCACCAGCTCTTACTCCTCATTGTGTGTTAAACATTTGCACCCTGTCCCCCCAACCAGCCACCGCAAATTCGCTTCTTGAAATCCTAAGCCCTAATGTGATGCTATTAGGAAATAAGGTCTTTGGGGGTTGATTAGGCCATAACGGTGGAGTCCTCATAAATGAGATTAGTGTCCTTTTAAAAGGGGCCCCAGAGAGCTCCTTCACCTCCGCACCCTATGAGGACACAGCGAGAAGATAGCTTATCTGTGAAACAAGAAGCAGATCCTCAACATGTTTCTAATCTGCCAGCGACTTGAGCTTGGATTTCCTGGCCTTCAAAACTGTGAGAAATAAATGTTTCTTGTTTAAGCCACCCAGTCCGTGGCAATTTCGTTACAACAGCACGTAACAGACTAAGATACTACATCACCGCACATTCCGGCCTGCTGCTGCTAGGGTCCACCCCCCACCAGGCAACGGGGATAGCAGGCAGGACACTGTAAGCCCAGCCATCTCCATGTTGGCCGCTAGACCCTCAGAAAACTCACGCCCCCCTTGTCCCCAAAGCAGGGACATACAGGCTCTTGCCCTCTCTCCATATTCTTCTTCCTCCTGCTCTTCCAGGAACAGGGCCAGATCAGAAAGTCAGTGATCTAAGCAGACAGTTAATCTGGAGTTAGAACACGTACTTTATGTTCTCATTGTGAGCACCCCCAATTCTCCGGACCCCCTCACTTGGCTTTGGGGGGTGATGCAAGGTGAGGGAGTCACTCTCAAGAGGAAGCATGTGTGATAATGGCGGTACCTCACAGGTTTCCTCCCTTTCTTCCCTCCTCATACAGAAGCTGAGGGGCTGCTGCAGGGCCTGTGGCCCCAAACATTGGCCGTTCTCTCCAGCATGCATGGCACTTAGCATCTCTCAGTCCTTGGTTTCAGCCCTGGGTCAACAGGACATCCACTCTATTCCCTGTTTAGAAATGGGTCCCAACTGGCCTTCTGTTTCTCTTGGACTTGCTTCACATTTTAAAAAAGGGTGGAGTCTGGTTTTACTTGATCCAGGCTTTGGTTAAAGAGTGAAGTTCAAGGGCCAGCTAAAACTAAAACGAGGCAAGAGGAGCCTGCTCAGGGCACAGCCTGGGTCAGGCGGGGAGCGAAGGGAGCCACAGGGAGCCCCACCCCCATCTGTGGAAACACCTGACAGCCCCCCCCCCACCAGGCCACTGAGGCCCCTGCAGGCTCCACCTTTCAGACACACCCTGCTGCGTCATGATCTCATTCCAGCAGACCATCGGTGTCCTTCCCTGGAACCAGAAACCACCGAGCCCCCTTCAATTCGGGTGAGGATGGGGAGGTCAGTGGCAACAGGGTGCCCACTTCTGCCCTTCATTACTGGTGTGCCAGTTATTCATCTCCCCAGGCTTGGATTTCTTCGGTAAAATGGGGAAAATCCTACCTCCCTCAGCAGGATGCCAGAGGGTTAAATGAGATGACACTGAGGAGCACACAGGACAGTGGTGGGCACAGAGTGGGCAGAATAAATGCCAGTCTACCCCACTCCCCAGAGAGATCACAGTGACCAGGAGAGGAATGGTCCCTCTGCCTCCAAATCCACCCACAGCCCAGCCACTCCTCACCACGGCCATGCAACTCTCCGGTCCACGCCATTAACATCTCGTACCCGGTCCGCTGCCACTGCCACTGCCACCCGACTGACCCTCTTCTGCCGCCCTTGCTCCCTACAGTCTATCAGAATAATCTCAATAAAAAGTGAGTGGACAGTGATCATGCTCAGAACCCTGTAATGGATCCTGTCCTCACTGGAGTAGGTACCAAAGTCCCCACTGTCGCCCACAAGGCCCCACACATTCTGCCCTCAGGTGATCTCTTGTCTTGTCTTCATCCCACCGGCCTACGCCCTGTTCCTCAGACTCAGCAGGCCGGGGCCTGCCCCGGGGCCTCTGCACTGAACAGCCCTTCTGCCTGCGATGCTCTTCCCCCGACACCCTCACTACTGTCCCTCACTCCTTTCCGGCCCTGCACCAAACGCCCCCTTCTCAGTGGTCTCCCCTGACCACCCTATTTAGCACCACGTCATCTGTCCGTCTGCCTCACTAGATGTCCTATCCCACTTCCCGTGGCATTTTATCTCCTTCTAACATGCCACGTAATGTACTGATTGATATTATTGTCTGCTCCCCCTGCGCCCCCCACACAGTAGAATGTAAGCTCCGTGAAGGCAAGGATTTGTGTCTGTGTTGGTCACTGCAGTATCCCCAGCATCTAGAACAGTGCCTGGGACATAGTAGGTGCTCAAAACAATTATTGCATGAATGACTAAGTGAGCAAAAGGACAGGATGACTCATGAGCAGGAAGTGTAAGATCCTAAAGTGTAAGGTCCCAGTTAATTTCCCAAAACACTGGCTCCAGTCTCTCCTCAGTGCAGACCGAGGTTGATAATGAATCACAGTCAGCATGACGTCAGCTTAGGAGAGTCCCCAGGCTGAGTAATTGGTCCCCACCCCTGCCTTGACTCAATTTGGACCCAATGCGGAAAATCCATTTGAAAGCATGCTCTTTACAGTCATTCCAAGAGCTTGTTTCCTCTAAACTCCAACTTGTCTGGGGACCAAAGTCGAATGTTCTCGCAAATAGAAGCTGTGTTAAGCACAAGAGAAGTTCAATAGCACTTTCACCATTTTGACTTCAGAGAGCAAATGTGCTGCCTCAAAGCCTCCCAGCGACTCCCTACGGACTCTCACGTGCCTGCCGCCTCAGACTCTCTTTGCCAGAACCTTGGTTCACACCTTGAATGGAAAGGACGCCATTCTTTCGTGGGTGGGGGTCTCTTCTCTTCACACAAATTGCAAGCATAGCATCAGCTGGATGTGAAACAACTCTAATTAACTGGCAAGTGCTTGTTCCATCTAAAGGCGTCTAGACAGTGACAGGTAATGGATGGATGGGTGGATGGATGGAGAGATGATTGATAGATAGATAGATAGATAGATAGATAGATAGATAGATAGATAGATGATAGATAGATAGATAGATAGGTAGATAGATCCCAGTCCTGTCAAACACAACACTTCAGATCTGCAAACTTCCTGTTTGCAGCTTCAGACCTGATTACAAGCTTAGCCCCTACAGCAATGTATATAGTAGGCATTTAATAAATAGCAGCTGGCTGATAACTGACTCTTGGTATAAAGTACTAAGTACTAAGTCATAGAAAGTGGCCTCATTCAGTCTTAAAGAGTCTTGTTTCAGGGAGTGATTCTCCCGTTTTAAAGATGTAGTATGTAGAGCCTTCTGTTCCTCCTCCCTCTCTCCCATGGTCCCAGGTAAGGTAACTGTGAACCCACGGGTTGCTAGGGAGAGGCTCACACTTTCAGCATGGGGGCGATGGTGAGCAGAGGGGCCCAGAGGACCGAACAGGGTGGGGTCAGGGGAAAGGCTGTGGCTCTCACTCCAGCATAGACTCTGTCCCAGGGTAGGTTTTCAACTGAAAATGCTTCAAACAGGCCTGTCCAATCCATGCATCCCAGCCACCCATGTGGATACATGTAAGTGTACATACATGTACATGCACACCCACCAAAAGTTCTGACCCGCCTTTCTCCTTTCCTTCCCTAACTCCCATTCTTGCTTAATCTGCTCAGTAGCCTTTAAAAATCCTCTGGACATTTGCAGCGTTCAAACAAGTGTATCTCCATTTTATTGCACCTGTATTTCTTGTAAAGAGCAATTTCATTTTGTGTCTCCATTGTATTCGATCTGACTTGTGCACTCTGGAATTTCGTCAAACAAAGCTCTCCTCATGAAGTGGGAAACACAGCTGACAGCCTCCTGTTCTCCGGTATTATTTTCAGAGGGAGAAAAATGCATAGGGCTCAGCCTAGAGCATGCCAGCCCAGGAGCTGCTTCATTCCAGGGCAGGGAAGAGAGAGCAGCCTTCCCCAGCTATGAGCAGGAGTTACAAGGCTCCATACCCCTCGCCCAGGTCCACATACTCTCCATTAACCCGGAAAGGAGACCCGGGGACTGGGGAGTGAGTGAACATCTGCATTACGACAATAGCGCCTTACACTGTCTTTTGGCATTAATCTGACATTGGTTCAAACCATGCTCCACACACTTCCAGAATCATCTCTCCTGTCATTCTCATACTAAGGCCATTCAGTGCCCTCAGGATAAATCCAATCTTCTTCGTGTGGACTTTCTTGATATGAGTGCCACCTCTTGCCCTCACTCTCCTTCACTCTCCCCTCCAGCCAGACCCACCTCTTCACCTGGGGACAAGTGGCATTCTCTACTCTTTGGCTCTATTCCTGGAATACTCCCCCTTCCCCTTCTTACCCGTTTAACAGCCAATGGCCGTGGTTGAATGAAGAAATGGACTAAATGATCAAGTGGAAATGTTCCGTCTGGAAGCCCAAGAGAAATAGTTGGGTCTCAGATTGAGGTTGGGGAGTTACCATGTGGCCCTAAGACTTGTCATGACTGAAAGAGCAGCATCTGCTGGTGACTAGTGGGGAACAGACAGCCCCCCAGAACCTAAAGGGTGTACCCCTGAGAGAGAACTCTGATGATGTGCTCAACAGAAGCAGAGCCAGAGGGGTAGGCAGCTTCCCCAACCCTTTCCCAGGCTCCCCCACCTCCTGCAGCCCTACTGTGTTAGGAATTCACAGAGTCTCTTCTCAGACAAGGCTCAGCTTCCTTTCTCTCACTAGCCACGCCCCACCCAAGCCTGGGAAAGAGCATTCACCCCATCTGTAGGACCGCAGCACTTCCAACAGCACCGTCAGCAGCAGCCACTGCTTTGGCCACAACTAGTTTCATCTGTGCTTGGCGTCCTACCTGCAGGGCACAGAATATTCAGAACATTAGGATCAAAACAGAATCTAGTACAGAAGAACACTCTGGGGTCTGGGAGGGAAACAGCTCGTACTGATGGGGCAGGAAAAGCTCTGCCCACGTCTGTGATTTCACCACATCCGAGGGGCAGGGGCCTGGAGAAGCCCTTCTTGGGGATCTGAGCAAGACATACGCAGATGACCTAGGCAGTGGAGTGGCTTTCAGTGACAGTTGGGAGCTGGACATCAGTTCAGAAGACAGAGTCCAGGCCTACTTCATCTTAGTGCATAGAGTGAGTGTCTCTAACAAGACCTGGAAAGAACAAAGAGTTTCCATAAATGGCTTTTCTCAGGCTGAGAGCTAATATGAACAAACTTGTCACGGGTCGAGTTGTGCCCCACCCCCCACCCAGAATTCGTGTGTTGAAGTCCTAACCCTAGTACCATACTGCAGCAGGAGGAGACCTTATTTGGGAATAAGGTCACTGAAGATACAACTGGATAAGACGAGGTCACTAGCGTGGACTCTAATCCAATATGACCAGTGTCCTTACACAAAGGAGAAGGCTGGACACACACACATGGACATAGGAAGAACACCATTTAAGGGTGAAGGCAGAGGTCCTGGTGATGGTTTTATAAAACAACGAATGCCAAAGCTGCCACCACCAGAGGTCCGGCAGGAAGCCTGGGCCAGATCCTCCCTCGCAGCCCTCAGAAGGACCCAGCCCTGCCCACACCCGGAGCTCCGACTGCTGGCCTCCAGAACTGTAAAACAATAAATCTCCGTTGTTCTCACCACCACCCACTTTGCAGTACTTTGTCAGGGCAGCCCTAGCAGACTAATATGACAAAACAAGCAATACATCTAGAAAATCGTTTTCCTACTCAATGTCCATCCCGAACACAGTGACCCGCCTCTGACGGCTCTGGGCCCACACCACAGCTCCACTGGTCAGCGACGGCTTCCCAGACCTGCACGTGCCACACAGATCAAACGTGACGCCTCACTCCTGACCGTCACTGCATCTCCCTGACCGTCCCAGTGACGGACAGCCAGCACAAAAGAGTTGTTCTCAGTGTGGGCTTTGAAACCAAACAGACCTGTGTTTGGATCCCTCTCGTGCCACTTATGAGCTGCGCGACTCGAGCACAGGTGGCCACTGTTCCTTGTCGAGACACGGAGCTAGCAGCAATACCTGCTTCACGGGGTCATTGAGCACCTGAGACAATAGGGGCACATCACAGTCCCTGGCACGTAGACAGCACCTAGAAATGGGAACTAGTGTTATGCCGGCTCGAGAGGATGAAGTCTGGAGTCACCCACTGAATCACCTGAGCCCTTAAAGTGAAAAAAAAAAGCAGCAGCAGCTCCAAGATGCAGCCATCGCTGTTTACCGACACAGCCCAGTGGGCTCCTCGGCAGCGCACACTGGCCCAGCAGAGGGTCTGCCCCAAGAGCAAGGAGGAGGAATGAGCAGATGGTGACGGTCAGCCACAGGGCCCGGACGGAAGAAGAAACAAGAGAAGCCGGAGGGCAGAGCAGCTCAGCATGTGTGTCTGACAACAGTGCCAGGAGGGGTCACAGCCGTCACCTGAAGGTTGACCAGCCTCTCCCCTGCCAGAGGGGACACAGAATCCCTACCCTGCGGGGCAGGCCATGGCAGTCTGCAGCACGCCTGCCAGAGCAGAGGGAGAAAGCGACCTCCGGTCACACCACGTCAGGACAGAGGTCTCCTGGAGGTCACTGATGGAAAGTGTGTAAGTCGTAGCAAAATCCGGGCATGTCCAGCACGAGGCTAAGAAAATCCACCTTCAGGAACCTTGAGCAGTGATGTGCTGGAAAACAGCTAACAGCGGGGCGGGAGCGTGTCCAGCTTTCATGGTGTAAGTATTCCTACCAAATTGGGAACAATCAAGAAGACATCCATCAGTTCACCAAAGTCATGAAATTGAACAACTGGCTCTTATGAGCCTAGGAGCTGGCTGCACCACACTGAATCCAAGGTGACACTAGAGCAGACCCTTCACCCTGGTTCATCGAGATGCTCCCCACTGCGTGCCTTCCATGCCTGCACACTCTGTCCACGGCAGGTTCACAACCACACATCTCCTCTGCTCCGCCTTCACCTGCTCTGGCACCTGGGCCTGCTACTCACCAGCTCCCCTTGCCCGCTCCCACAAGATGACATGGTAGCTTGGGGTAGGGGACAGAACCATTTCACGTACAAAACAGGGTCCCAGCCTGCACTGAGAGCCTCAGAGAAAGCTTTGATCCAATGGGAACGTGCTGGCTCTCCAGAGATGAAAAGTCAGTAGGGCTGGATAACGGGACCCCCTAGGGACCGCCAGCCCGAGTTCTGCATCCTTCTGGCCAAGTCTGAGGATGTAACATGAGCTTTAGCTCCCTTTCACACACCATTTTGCTCAGGAATGGGGGACCACTCTCCAGCCACCCCCTCGTCCGCCCCCACCTCCACAGGTGCACTGACATGAAACACACTAACTACAGGTTGGAAGGTGCTTCTCTCTGGGCTGACAAGAAACCCGTGGTGCAATCTTCCAGACCCACCCAGTCAGCATGAGGCCCTAGTGCATCGGACCGTCTGCCCGTGGGCTGTGTCAAGGGAAGCGCGAGAATTTTACAGGGAAAATGTGCCAGTCTGCTAACCTGTCCAGACAGGGGATACGGTGGGCTTTCAGCTCGACGAGGGTCACAAACTTGTGGCTGCCTGCAGTCCGCCCCCTGCTTAGCACCCATCAGCCGTACAGGGGGCCCACAGCCAGGTCAGGGAACTTCCAAGCCCTGAGTGAAGGGAGAGGCTGGGCAAACGCCCTGGGCCAGAAGCTGAAAGACTGGGATTCTATCTGCTCTGCTCCCACTGAACTCCCTGAGACCTGAGGCCTGAATCCTCTGGGCTTCAGCATCTCCATTACCTCCCGTATAACACTATTAGGAAGACTGCGTGGCATGAGGGGTGTGAAGGTGCATCGGGGATGATTTACAATCAGCATTCCTTAAGATGTTGTTTACAAGGCAAAGTAATGGTGGGAATTTGCAGGAGGCAAATGGAGTTTTATCTGAAATGTTTTTATTGATCATGCAACCATTGCTGAGCTCAGTAAATCCCCGGCCTGTATAGCTGGAGCCAAAATGTTGAGGCAGCGAATGCATCTCCCAGCTCCATAACACAGTTGGAACGCCTACACAGACCACCAGAGTGCCTGACACATCCAAACAGAAGAACGGGAGTGAGTACAAGGGGTCGTGGTACAAACTCTAAGTGAATTCCTCCCTCCAGGACACGTGCCCACCCCCACTCTACCACCAAGACAGTCCTGCAAGTGGGGAAACAGGCTGAGCTAAGCCAGAATGAGGGCTGTTTAAGGGGACACAGAGAAGGCTTTATTCCTGGTTTTAGGAGTGAACTTAGCAAGGACCAAAAACTTGCTGCCTCCGCGTTGGGAGGTTAAGAAGCCAGGGGAAGGCCGCTGCTGGCTTCCACAGACACGTCCCAGTGCAGAACCCGGCTCCTGCCTCACGGAGGCCTGCAGTCCACCAGCACCTCGGCTGGGTGTGGCCTGACCATCAGACGTTTGCTTAGTCAGGTCGCCTCCTACGCCTACTGCCAGAAGCAACTCTCAAGCCTGGGTATGGCTGGGGCCACAGAGGACAATCACACAGCCCCAACCCCATGCCCCCCCACCCTGGATTTTCCATAGGCCAGACTGCACCAGAGCTCTGCCTTGTAGTTGGGTCCCAGCTGGATCCCCACAAGTCTCCATAAATCAGAAGGGAAAGTGGTTTTGAAGCGGAAAGTCTTTCCCACATCACAGAGCTCAGGCAAGTGGCAATTATTTATCCTAATTAACAATAAGAAGAGATA
This sequence comes from Micronycteris hirsuta, assembly GCA_004026765.1. NCBI lineage: Eukaryota > Metazoa > Chordata > Mammalia > Chiroptera > Phyllostomidae > Micronycteris > Micronycteris hirsuta. The sequence continues at coordinate 71,124 of PVJI01002612.1, read as the reverse complement.
AGCTTAGTGAGCATGTTCTATGGGCCACACACTGTTCTAGATGCTTTTTGTGGACAGACCTCATTTACCTATTTTTATAAAACTATAAGATAATGATTTCTATGATCCCCAGTTTATAAATGAAGAAACTGGGGCAAGAAAAGTTAAGTAATGTTCCCCACATTATACCGTTAAATAGTGATTATGTTCATTAAGTAATGCTAGCCGCTATAATAAACAAACCCTGAAATCTTACAGGTTTGACATGACAGAAACTTGTATCTCGCTCACAGAAAGTCTGGTTGGTGGGCAGAGTGGACACTCAGTCCCACACAGTCACGCAGGACCCAACAGAGAAAGGTGCCGCCTGCCATCCTCACGAGGCAACATCCAGTGTTGCTCTGGACATTTGCCTCTGGTCAGCAGAAGGGCAGGAGAGACACAGAGAGCCACATGGGCCACTCCCAAAAGGGCATATATCACTTCCACCCACATCACTTCCGGGGGGGCCAGGCTCAGTCACAGGGACCTGCCCGGATGCAAGTGAAAACAGACTTTCAGCCACCATTCTACACTATGACAGAGAAACACAAAGCTCCGATGGTCAGCAAGCCACTCTGTCGTGGTTTTAGAGCTGGGACTCCAACCCGCGCAGCCTGGCTCCAGAGTCGGTCTTCTTAACCGTTGTCCTACCTGACCTGCATTCAAGAGCTGCTGGGGAAGTGGTCCCTGGGCTCAGGTGGAGCTGGGAATCTGGGCGGGGCTGTGATGGGGAGGAAGGTGGCAGTCACTTCTCAAGTACCTCCTCCACACACCTGCTGCAGGGTCTGGAACCCCACCATCAGCATGGGGACCGTCTCGGTCATGGGCGCAGCAGTACTTAGGAGTTCCTACAAACCAGCGGCTACCTCTGGGAAGAGCCCAGCTCCAAACCTTCTTTGTTTTACAACTCCCCTGCATCAGTTTACCAGATACTTTTCTACAGGGGACCCCTGGGTGAGTTTACAGTCCCGTGGGAACTGGAGATTCTAGGAGATGGAGTAGAAGTCCTATGGGTAGGAGAGGTGGGGGAGTTCAAAATCTAAGGATAAGCTTCCTGTGGACAGGATTTGGTGAGCAGCCCAGTGTATCTAAGAAGAGAAAGCTTCGTGATTGGTGATATGATGGTAATTAAACATGTCCACAAATTCCCTGGTGCTCCCCCCTCAAGAGGTGAAGGCCAATTGTCCTGCCCTTGAGGTTGGGCTGAACTTAGTGATTTGCTCCTAACGAACAGAATAAAGCAGAAGTAAGGGTGTGTGACCTCAGAGACTGGGTCAGAAAGATACTGAGGCCTCTTTCTTGGGTCACTTGCTCTCAGGAAGTTTGCTGCACGCTGCGAGGACACTCGGGCAGCCTTTGAATATACCCGCATGGTGAGGAACTGAGACCTCCTGCCAACAGCCATGAGGGAAGGCCATCTTGGAAACAGATCCCCTCCCCACTCACGCTTTCGGACGACAGTGTCCCTGCTAACATCCCGACTGCAAACACAAGAGAGACCCCCAGAACCACCCAGTAAAGCTGCTGCTGATCTCCTGACCCACAGAACTATAGCACAATAAATTAATATTGCTTTAAGCCACTAAGTTTTGGGTTAACTTGTTTTTGCAGCCATAGGTAACTCGTATGAGAGAAGAAAGGAAGACAATGAAGGCAACACATTCCTACTCGTGGAGAGCCTTGAATACCAAAAAAAGCCAGCTTTGGTCTTAATGCATTATAAAGAGGCAATGAGCATTTCAGCACGTGACATGAAGCAGAGAAGAAACAGGAAAGCGCTCCTTTGCCCACAAAGCAGAGGGAAACTGACGCTCCCAATGTCTCAAGCTAGGCGTTTGCCTTTCTCCAGCCGATGGTGATTTTGCCCCCAAGCAACATTTAGCAATGTCTTGAGACTGTGACTGCCACACCTGAAGAAGCAGTACTGGTACCTAGTAGGGAGAGGCTGAATCTGCTGCTAAGCATCCTGCAATACACAGGTCAGCCTCCACAACAAAGAACTATCCAGCCCAACAGTCAATAGTGCCAAGTTTGAGCAAACCTGCCCTCTCTTTGAAGCATCTGTGCATCTGGGCCTCTCCAGAGCTACAATCATCATTTGGACTTTCACACTGAGGCGCTTCCCAATTTTGAGGACTCAGAAGAGGAAAACAAAACCCTGGTTAATCAGAAAGACACTGGCCGGATTCCTAGAAGCCAAAGCATAGCTGTGGGCATTGGACTAACCTCTTTCTGGAGCCTCAGAGCCAAGATATCAGAATATGATAGATTTCACTGTGCTAACAAATTAGCTCTGGGACCCCAGTGCCTCGACACAGAAAAGATTTGTTTCTCATTCACATTCTAGTTCAGTGGAATCGGGAGTCTCCTCTAAGCAGTGACTCAACCTCCAAGGCCACTTCCATCTCTGATTATTCTGTCTGCTTGCATTGGCCTTGTCCTGTGGCAGATGGTGGAAAGGGGGAAGGGTAGGTAACTCATGGGAGATTTTATGGCCCATCCTGGAAATGTGTTTGTTCCATTGGCCAGAACAAGTCACGTGGTCCCATCTAACTGCAAGAAAAGAAATGTATCCAACTACAAGACCTGTGAACATGAGAAAAGTGGGCATTGGTCAGTACTAGCAATACCTGTACTAGGTGATAGTCCTTTCTAGTCCTCACTACCAAGGCCTTCCACTCAGGACACAGGCCGGACCCAAACCCACTGGACTAATCCCAAGAGAATCCATGACTAAAGAGTCAGACGTTGCCTAAGTCATTGTCAAGTTGTCAAGAAGGAGATGGAAGATGCACAGGACTTCCTACCGATTGTCTTTGCCTCCACGGTCAACTGCACAAGGACCCTCCTTACTCTTCGGTTCAGGAAAATCTGGGAGACCAACCGTCCCTACCCCCCAACCATAGACCCAAAGCAGGTAAGATCGAGTTAACGGTAGAACCCTCTTATTGCCATACTTGATTACTATTTGTACCTCAGTTCTCAGTTCTACATGAAGGATTTTTAAACCTCATATACTTTTTTTAAAAAAAGAGAACCAAACCTTAAAGTTACTTCATAACACAGCCTTCTTGAGTCCTTTATATCCTTAGCACTAGAACATCATGCAGTGTTTTACAACCCAGCTCAAGTGAAGGTATATCCGAGCCTGTGCAAAAGCCACAAGCTTAGTCATCTGATAAACAGGAGAGGCTCTCGCGGTGAGGGTAAAGGATGAAACAGAAATTCAACTGCACACTATTTACATACATCCTTGTAAATACATATTTCCTTAAAGATGTTTTAAGAGCCAAGTTTGTATACCCAGTTTAAAACAGTCAAGTGAATACAGCATTCTTGGGATAAAAATGAGAATAACCACATTTGACATGTAAGTCCCAAACGGAACCAACTCACCCCAGCCCCATTCTTCTTAGCCTCTGTGCAGGGGTCCTATTTATTTCTTCCTCCTTTCTTCTCAGGACTGAGAAGCCGCCCTCCCTGCTGGCTGTCACTACCCGGGTGTGCTCTTTAATCCTATAGAGTTGGCTGGAATGCAGTTTGAATATAAGATGCTACAGGTAATAAAGTTTACCAGAATGGCTTGTCATTATTTTTGCATCATTATACAATTACTGCAGCTTTGGAAGGTAATAAATCACTGCACAGGTGACAAATTGAGAGGCTAAGAAGGACAGTTATTCTCACCGATAAAGCAACCGCTGACACTAACGAGATGTGGTGACTTGGTGTTCAACCTTTTAAAAAACATCCTGTGGGCCTTCGAGGTGTCAGTGTGAAAGCCATCTATACCTGAAAGCATGCCAAGTCCACTGCCAAGACCACAGAGGAGCTTGAAACTCCAACGGCTCCAAAATGAGTGTCCCAATTTCATTCCTTGATGGCCCAGAGGGAGCCTCGTAACACCAACAACCAAACTCCAGCAAATCTCAGCTTCACTGGTTCAGCTCAGACTAGTGCCCAGACAGCCAATTATTCATTCATCCCAACCGGGGGATGTCTCTAAAGAAGCCTACGGCATCATGCATGCATGCGTGTGTATGTGCACATGTGTTTTAAGTTGTCTAAGTACTAAACTGTCTCTGCATGATTTCCTAATGCACTAAATCGTGTTTTGTTTTCCATACTTAGGTAAAAAAAACAATAGCAGAGCATATTTTATGCAAATTATAAAGATATGTCTAGACTAAAGTCAAGCAGGAGATATCTGAGCCCAAGAAACAATGCTCTAGGAGGGAATCATGAAGGATGTGAGGGGCTTGGAAAAGACACCAGTTCACCTCCACTGTGACGCTGATGGCAGTACTGGCTGAGGTGCTGCGGACTTCCTCTAAATTTATCAGTGGACTCCTAGAGTACAAGCAATGATGAGAAAAGAGCTAGAGGGAACCTCTTCCAGAAAGCTCCAGGGAAGCCATATACATTTGGAACCAAACTGCACCACTAAATAAGAAAGCACCTTTGGTTTTGACGGGCAAACCAGGCAACTAGTGCCTGGAAGTGGGAAATTCTGGGTCAGGGAACTACACTCTGGAGAAGTGGTTCTCCCATTGCGGCCCCCAGACCAAGGGCATCAGCCTCACTTGGGAACTTGTTAGAGATCCACATTCTTGGGTCCTACTGCAGACCTTCTACACTAAATCAGGAACTCTGAACTACTAAATCAGGAAGGATGCCCAGGCTTGTGCATTCTTCTGAAGCACCGGGTCAGCCTGGTACTATGTGTTTTCCCTTTGCGCAGGGCTCCCGTGCCTTCTGCAAGTGTGGCACTGCACAAATCCTCCCTGATCAGGGCATGATTAGGGGCCTAAACTATAGGTCATGTTGCTCCTGAGTCATGAGTTTAATGTGCTACATATGGCCCCAAAGTGTGTTTTTTATAAAGTATGTGCAAAGATATCATATAAGCTAGTAGCTCATGTTACCTTCAACCCTTTATTCAAATAAATCTCAACCTTCAGGGTGAAAGAAGATGAGGAGCAGGTGGAAATCAGAATCTGACCCTTCCAGATAGATGGATGAGCAGCTTAACCAAAAATGGTGCTTTCATTCCCCACAGTGACTTGAACTCGCCAGAGCCAAGTTCTCACGGCCAATCCCCAGTGAAACTAGAATGAATTACAAAGCTCTGAAGCCCGTGGCCTGCGTGACATTCTTCAACCTGCACCCAATCTACAATCAGGGTTGCCAAACATTGAAGTGAGGTTTGATCCTGTTGAATCCAGCTAAGTCCAACACCAGGAAACCACCGCAGATGACAATCAATCAAGCCATGCGGGCTGAGCCCATGTAAAGAGATTCCTCCGCCCACAGGGAAAGGCAACAGGATATACTTTAAGCCTCAGCAACTTCCAAAATATCCATCAGTCCTTTCAGCCACATAACTTCCCAAGGTCCCAGCATCTCCCAGGATGGGCATGGTCTCCTTTCCAAGTTAAACAAGGTGAGTAAGGGCACACTGGACAGGGTTCGATTCTTCTTCTGCCCAAATCCTTCCAGAAAAAAAGGCCACAGGGAGGTGGCTCAGCTTGTGCCTTCTCTCCCCTCAGAGTCTGTCACATCACAGAGAAAACCTCATCAGATTAGTGAGACTGGGGTGGGGAGTTACTTCCTTCCCATTGTTCACCACATGCAGAAAAATGATCATTTTGGATGCTGCATGCCGGGTGATCAATTCCAATCCCCTGGATATTTCCTGGGTCTGCTGAGCACATTCATTCTCTTATTTCTAATCTATTCTTTTGATTTGCACAACTTGAACCTACTGTCATCATTTTAAAGGAGGGGAGAGAAGAGGAAATGAGAAAGCAAGGGCAGAGGGAGCAGGAGAGAGGGAGGCAGAAGGAGCTGGATCCTGTCGTTCCCCAGCCAGAAATGCCCATTCATTTATAGGACGATAAGCCTACACCCCTCATTCAGGACCTCAAAAGCCTGGCCCCAGAACTTGCCTGCATATGTCTATGCTGAGTTTCCAAGGTTAAATGTAATGACAGTGATAATATAACAATATCATCATTATCATCAGAGCTGGGCTGGTCTAAACCAAATACTATTGTAGAATATGCCTGACACTCAGCTTGGAGACTCACGAGAATCACGAGTTAGTTACTATTATTATTCCTATTTCATAAGCTACTAACTGGAAAATCTGGGATTTGAGCTCCAGCAATCTGAACCCACATTCCCATCTTCCTAATCATTATTTTGAACACTAAACCTTTCCTGACATGGAGTTCGTGGGCCCTTCTGTGCCCTGTGCTCCTTACACACCTGACAGTGGGAGACCAGAAAAAGCTACAAATAAGGAAAGATGTTCCTTCCCCCAAATAGATGACTGGTTGCCCTTTTCTCAACCCCAAGTCAGAGGATATCTTGTACATACAAAAACTAGATAAAAAATAATCAGGAGATACAGTTAATCTCTGGTCCTAAGAACCCCCAGGATCCTGGCATCTAACCCAAGGTTTCACAAACTCGTTGCTCAATACATTGTTCAGAGCATGTTCTCAGATTCATGTTCATTCAATTGCTGTGCACTTGCATGGCAGGCAACATGCTGGATGAGTCCTTGAATGTTCCCTCATCTAAGCCTCCGGGAACTCAAGGAAGTATTGATATTTATATCCTCGTTTTCAGATGAGGCCACTGAAGGTCAGAGAGAAAAGTAGCTTCCAACTTGCCTGGAGGTTGCGATAATCTGTGGGTTCAAACTGGTGAAAGGAAAGTGTCTGTGAAAAGCAGGAGCTGCTTAGGGAAGCCAGACTCTCAGTCGAAGCGAATCTGGTTACTTTATACCCCCACCCAGCTCAGATATCTTTCCCCCCTTACCCACATTTTTACTTCACTGCTGAATTTCGATTCCTCAAATGGAAATAGCTTAAATGGAAATACCTCCAGAAGGTTTATGAGGTGTTCCAGTAATATAGCTGCATAACAAATCCCCTCAATGCTTGAAGGCTTAAAATAACCATTTTATTTCACCCACCATTTTGTGGGTCAGAAATTTGGCAGGGGCTTGTCTGAGGGGCTCTCACTTAGGATCCCTCAGTATGTTCGAGTTTGAGGGTACAGAGAGATGTCAGCTGTGGCCACGTCATCTAAGGTCTCAACTGGACAGGATGCCCAAGGTGACTTACGCACGTGGGGCAGTCAATGCCACCGTTGGCTAGAAGCTCAGCTGGGGTGCAGACCGGAGCTCCTACATGTGGTATCCCCAACATGGCAGCCTCTGGACTTACACACACACCTGGCTTTCTCCCGAGTGAGTGTCCCAAGAGAACCAGGAAGAAGGTGCATGGCCCTTATGACCTACCTCCGAAGTCACCTAGAGTCCCTTCCACCACATTCTTATAGCAGGTGGGGCAAAAGTAGGTTCACAGTTGATTGTATGGAAAATAAGACAATAATTAATAAATAATAATACAAGAATAAGCTGTGTTTCATGTACTTATCATAGTAAACCTGTTTTTGCCGCATGCTGTAGTTAAACTGTCACATGTGTACCCAGATTCAAGAAGGGAAGCCCACCCTTCCAGGGTGTGTTGAAGAAGGTACAGCCATTTTTTAAATGCCACGTGAGGATGCTGATCATTCACCACAGGGTAAATCTGAGTCAACCTGATTCCTTTGCAGGGGAGCCAGCCTCCAAAGGCAGCCACCACTGATTGCCTCCCCCACCATGCGGTACACGTGCCGCATCACTCACCAAAGGCGGCGTCTCTCTCCCCTCCCCTTGAATCTGGCTGGCCTTACTGATACAGCACATGGTACAGTGACTCTCCAGTACTTGGCCTGGCCTTTCAAAGGACCTGCAGCTTCTGCTTCCTCTGGGGGAAGTCAGACACGATGTTCGAAGAAGAAACATTCTGAGGCCGCCATGTGGTGAGGAAGCCTAAGCTAGCCCGTGAAGGGGCCCTATGAAGAGGTCCTTCTCTCCTGGAGGAAAACCAGAGAACCCAGCTGGCAGCCAGAAGCAGATCTCCAAACGAATGGCCCGGATGAGCTGCCCCGGCCACCCCCTGGCCATATGAGCCTTCCCAGTCAACACCAGACATCCTGGGGCACATGCAACTGTCAGCAGTCCCCGCGTGCCCTCCCCAAATTCCTAGCCCACCGAAGTGTGAGCACATAAAATGATTGTTGTTTTAAGCCAGTACGTTTTAAGATAAATTACTGAGCAGCAATAGTTAATGAACCACTTTCTAAACACCTCTCAAGACTAGCCAACACTGCAGTTTTAACACGAAAGCACTGTGTTCAGAGGGCTGAGTAGGGGTTGGAATTGTCACGTATTGCACTGGGATGAGATGGGAGCTGGGTGAGGTTGCAGAAGAATATTTGGGAGGAAGCCAAGGACATGCCCATCTTATTTTAAAGTCTCCCCCCCCCAAAAAAAAATAAGGAAAAGATGAGTCTCTTCCTTATTTCACTTATCCTCCCTCATCTCCAATGACCCTCCTCCTAGGGCACAAAGAGGTCAAAATATAATGTACTAAATTAAATTTTAAATGTATTTTTATTTTTCCATACGAAATATTTTACACATACTGAAAGTAACAGAAAATAATTTAACAAACGGTCCTGCACTTACCACCCAGCATTTAAATAGACTTCTTAGGAGCAGTTGAGAATCTTAATCAGTTTTCATAGCATTGCTATTTACAGGAAAATATGTCCTACATCTAAAAAACTGTCTTAGGGATGAATTCCTAGGACACCCCGGCAGTCAGCAGTAGGGTTAAGTATTTGCCTCCCAAGGACCTAAGTTTCGGAAGGCCCCAGAACCAGGCCAGGGACTCCCAACTTCCATATGCACAACCTCGTCCCCACCACCACTCAGTGTCCACAGCAGCCACTCAAAGGCTCCCCATGGAGAGCTCGGCGAACCAGTGAGCCTGCACCATTACCACTATTTCCACTTTACCCATAAAATGTACTTGTCCAGATATTACACAGCCAACCAATTTGATAGACACCCCAGACTTCTGACTAATGGCTAAGTCTGTCACTTTCCCAAGGCTAGATGTTTGCAAGCTAATAGGTCCCACCTAGAAACAGTGCAGGGCAACCCATGGCAGGGCAGTCATTACAGGAGGTGTTGTACGGGTGCACTGGGACCTTCTGTCTCACCTCCAAACCTGCTCTCCCTTCTTCTCCGCCTCGGAAGCTGATCTACATGGAGCACATGAGGGGTTCCCTTGCTTTTAGCTTTCTGTTGTGTTTGGTCAGTGGGGCAGCACCCACCGGGTGTGGGGAAAAAAGGGGAGGAGAACACAGTCTGGGTATTTATCCTGTTGGTTCCTGCCCTGTTCAGTCAGCACAGGCTGAACACAACCCAAACCTGAGCTCCCACTGCAGCCAGTCTGCACAGCTCCCTCTTTCCTGGCCCCCAGGAACAGCCATTTAACTTGCTTTATTAGACCTACAAAAGGTAAGGAGCCCTGATATTCCTGTCGTGGGGCTCTGCATCATCCCCTGTGGGCTCCCTTCCTCCTGCCGATACCTTTGCACAGGTCCTAGTGAAGTTCCCTCAAATTGCCTAATTTGAGTGTGCATCCTATTTCTGCTAAGACCACGACAATACAGGAGGGAGATGAAATATCTCGCACCACTCACACCTTGCCACCCACCACCTTGGACAAATGACTCAGCCGGGAGCCCCCAGCAGCACAGGCAGAGTAGCCCCATACCACACCCAGTAAGGGAGACACAGTGAAGAGGTCTTTCAGCTGCATGTGCCAGAGGCCTGTCCTTGGCGACCCCAGGTGTGCGTGGTAAGCATGGGACTACAGGTGAGGACACTTCCACGCTCCTGCTCCCACCAAATGGAGTCACCCCTAACTCTAAGCAGCTCTCTTACACTTTATGCTTCTTCATAAAAAGATAGGACATGTTATAAGCAAAATAGGCTTGCTAAATATAGTCTATTCAGCCTGGGGAAGGCTAAATTATTCATAACCAGACCAGGATATACAATGCACGCTAAACGCAAATCCATTTTTGATTTTGGCATTTTTTTCTGGGGCCTGTGTATTCAACGCCCCTGCATTGATCTATAATGCCCCCCTATGCCTGCATTTGCTTCAGATGAAGATCTCAATATTGGGGCCAATTACTAAGCTGTGACTAACCTTGGTCTCGCCCTCTGCAGGACACCAGTGACCACAAGGTCATTGATTGTCCATCCTCTGCGTCCGGTTCTGGAGGCGTGTGCATCCCGTGAAAGGATCATCAGCTCCCCGCAGAGCCCCAAGGATAAACCAGTCCTAAAAAAGACACCATCAAAAACAGGGCAGCTCAGCATCTACTGCACCGTGAGAGGCAAGATGGGACAGCGTGACAGTGACGACTAGAGCCACTGAGTCCTTGACATGATCAATGCCCAGGAAGCAAAGCACAAGCCCCCTCTAAAATGAGGTCCCATCTGGGCTTGTGCATTTCAAATTATTTTCAATCCAAGCTCCTTCTGCACAGAAGCTTCTGGTTAGATTTTTTTTTCTGTAGTATTGTTGAAAATACAGATGTGTCTGAGACATTCTTCTCTTTCCTACTAGTACTTTCCAAACAAGACAAGAACCATGAAAAAAAATCACAGATCTCAGCTGTTCTCTTCTTTCTGAACGTCACTCCGGGGGCTGAAGACTGAAGCAACTGACCGTGACCCAGAGACCACGCGGGCACCTCAGAGTAGTACGTGAAAAGGTGGGGGAGGGTACAGTGGAGCAAGCTAGAAGGAGAGATTACTAAGGAAATAATCTGCCAAGATGCGGCACTTCTGTTCTAAAAGTGCAGAGAAATCTGTCATAAATAGATTATCTCACTACTAAAATGGATACAGATTTTATGAAAAGCGGTTAGAAAGAAAGGGTTTTATCTGAGGACAGAAGGCGACATTCAGATTGAAATGGACAGCGAGATTGGTAATGTGTCTGTTCCTGGGGACCCTCCCATTACTAAGGCCCTTGGAGATAGGGGTAATTTCTACTTCCCAGATATGGTCCCAGCCTGTACAGATTTAAAGGACAAACCTGCTGCTGCTTCATTCATGTGAGCGATTTGGGCGGCAGCCGTTGGCCTTCTAGCACCTAAGGTCAGAGGGATGTCACTGGATAGATAGAACATCTGATGAGGGACAGTGAGCGATAGCAAGACTCGGGATGCCTTGTCTCTCCTGTCAACAGGGCTGCTACTCGCAGCTCTGGAGATGGGCCCAAACTTCAGGATGCTTCATTTTGCAAATTATTGCCTGGATTCCTTTCCAGTGGGAGAAGAATGTGCTTTATCGATCAAAGGAAAGAGCCTGGGATGATGGATTCTGCAGGACTTTGTGGAGCAATCAAGCCTCCTGAAAGCTAGTGAATGCTCTGTTCCATTGCCGGAGTCATTGGACGAAGAGTTCCCTGAAAATTTAAGCAGCAGCACAAGTTCCATCCAAAGACAAAGAGCTGGGAGGCACTGGAGTCCATGGGAAAGGGGCCTGGGCGCGGGTCCCAGTGCACCTGCTTGGCGGCCGGGGACCTTCCGCACATCACTCACCCTCTCTGCAATCAGACGAGAATCAACACCTAGCTTGTCTATTGCCTGGGCAGTAGTGGAAAAGTATATGGGAGAGCGTTCTGTAAACAGTAGGGCACAGCCCTGGGAGAGAACTACCATTTTCACCTTGGAAGCCATCGCTGTCCTGAAGCCACGACAGGCCCAGAGGGTTTATCCTTCAACCAGTAGTTCTAAGCGTGGTCCCTTCACCAGCATCACCTAAGAACATGTTCATGATCCAAACTGTCAAGACCCCAGACCCAGGAAGTCAGAAACTCTGGCGCAGGGAGAGGAGGAAGGTGGAGAAATCGATGTCTCCCCAGCCTTGTAGGTGATTTTAATGCATGTCCAAGTGCGAGAACCACTGCTCAAAGGAACTTGTGACTTGCCTGAAGTCGGTGTGTCTCCAGCCTGAGGTGACTGTGACCGCCTGGCTCAGCCCAGCAGGCCCCCTTCAGCCTGAGACAGAAGAGGGGATGAGTGGGACACAGAGAAGAGGAGGGCCCATCCCCCACCCAGGCCCTGGAAGAAGCTCAAAGTAGATGGAAGCACGAACAGCCTCCCTAGAAAATCAGCGAGTGATCAGAGAGCCCCAGAATAAGTGCTGGTTTCGCCTTACTGAGCCTGGCGCTGCGACAGGGGTGGTGGAACTGGGGAGGGGACCAGTGAGCCTGAAGGGCATTTGCTGGATGGGAAAAGGCTGAGATAAGGAAGCGCAGTCCTGGGTGTGGATGGCAGGGGGAGGGGCCTGAGCACCCAGACTGGGTCCGGGCCCTTCCCTTAAGGTCCCCTCTCAGCCCAAAGCTGGTTTTCCTCACTCGGCGCAGATACAGATTCTCCTAAATTAATAAACTGCACAGACCCTTCCAAGTTACAGACTGTGCTCAGTCCTCAAACCTCCCCTACATCTACCTTTTCGCCCCTGCCCACCATATCAGGCCTATAAATAGAGAAGCTTCAGGGAAAGGGGTGGCTGAAGTTGCATGATTTAAGATGATTATACATTATTTATGTAATAATTACATACGTGATTATATAGCATTATAATCATGCCTATATTCTAGCTTTATGAACCATAAAACAACACTTTGCATTTAAGGCTTTTATGGTTTTTCAAAAGATTTTAATTATTTGTAATTTTATTTGAATGCACCCTGAGGTTTTAGAATGAAGAATGCTGTTCTAAAAATCTAATAGATAAATATTTAGTATCTATTCTCATTTCAAGAGATGTAGCCTAGTGTTAAAAGGTTGGGTTGCCCCAATGTGTCGCTGAAAAGGACACTGTATGGCTCAAAACCATCCTTCACTTGCTCATTCATTCAATTGATAAAAATGCATGAGGGCCTGGCACGTGCCAGGCCCTATGCAAGGAGCACCTTGGGGTGTGCTTTCTCTGCACAGATGGCGAGGGTTCTGGGGAATGTCTCCGGAGAATGCGCTCTGGCTTCCAGAGGGTACCCGGTCACCAGCCCTCTGCAGTCTGTATTATGTCAGCTCACTCGAAACAAGGGTATTGGTCCTGGCAGACTCTGAGACCTTGCCCTCTTTGTACTGGTAAAAGGTATTCTAATAGGGGTCACTGAACAGAACTGAGAAAGAAAAGTCAGATCAAGGATTTGCCTCCCTGGACCGTGGACTGTGCAGGGACTGGAGTCTGGGAGCCCAGGTATTCTAAGATACGAGGGCAGTGACCCCACACCAGTGGCCACCAGGGAAGATTTCATTGCTTCCTCTGGGCAATTTGTGCCCACATACCCTTCCCATTTCATGCCCCGCAGCCCTGAGGGAGCACCCATTCGCCAGTCTAAGCCATAATCAGGCACGGACGAAAGAGAAGCACCAACTGTGATGTCCTGGACCAGGGCCAGGAACCGAGCCTGGATGCCCATATTGGGATTCACTGTGGCGTTTGCCAGGGTGCCTCACCTGTGAGTCTCAAATGGCCCAGGGAAAGCAGGGCCTCTGTGCTGGCAGCCAGTGATAACTGTCCCCTCAGCCCCGTGAGCCAGACCTCTCTTCCTATCTAGGATCTGACACATAAACTGCCCTCCTGAGTCCTGACGGAACGGGTAAATCCTCCTAAAACTTTTCCGATGTGGATTAGAAAAACCTATTTTTTAAATCAAAGAACAATCTTTAGGGGAAGCGGCTTCCTCACCAGTGGCCTGTGTGTGCACTTCACCCTGAAGGGGAGCTCATCAGGTCTGGGAAGGTTAGGGTGGAGCCCTCCTGCAGCCAGCAAAGGGTTCGCAGGTCAAAGCCGGGGGGCGGGGCCAGACAGCAAGGAGATGAGAGCAGCTCCAGAGGGTGGAGTGGGAACCAAGCTCAAGACATTCCTACAGACTAGTAATCCAGGCTGTGCCGGAAGCTCAGGACCTCCTGGAAGCAGTGACTAGATATCACATTGAGTGACCCAGCGGCCCCTGTGACTTTTCCCAGTGCTCACCAGTGCCACTGTTACCACTTCCACCTGAAGTTTAAGACAGGAACCCTAGGAGACAGTCATTGTCACTCCAGAGTGAAGAAAGAACATAAGCAGAGGCCCTGGAAGAGGAAAGTCCCGCAAGAAGACAGAAGGGCAGACAGGGTGTGGTGGGTACACGTGGCTGGTGCCCCCCAGCACGGCACTGAGGGCTGGGCTGCCAGACCGGGCACCACTCCACTCTTTGGGAGCCTTTGGGCTCTCTCCGAGCAAGCCCATAGCCAACGTTAGGCTGACTTCCCCAGCACCCACGTCGGAAGGCCAGCAGTTGGTGCCCAACGACAAAGCCCCGGGGGAGAGGTGAGCAACTCCCAGGGCTCAGAATGAACCCACTATTCAGATGTTCGACAGGCACACATTCACATCAAGGTCCCAGTCGGCTTCTTACCCTCCCCCGAAATAATTCCCAACAACTGGTATTTGGCATCCTGAATCTGCGGCCCCTCCTTTCTACCCTCCCCATTCTTTACCCCCTGGGGTGCTGAGCACTTGTCGATGAACAAAGCTCTGCACACAGTCTATGAAGCTGTTGGCCAAGGTATCACAGCAGTGACATAAAAGCCAGGTCTTAAAGGCTAGGTGGGAGTTTACCACGCAGAAGAATGAGAGAGAACAGCCCGGGCAAGCGATGCAGTAGTTGTAAAGCAACAGAGCCAAGAGAAGAGTTAACTGAGGGGAATCCTCCTGTCCCGACTTCACGTGCTACCCCAGGCTCAGGAAAGGGACCCACGCCCAGGGTCTCTTGCCTTCTTTAGGTGTCTTTTGTCACAGGGCCCAGTGGGAATGTGTTTGGTCTCTCCCATTATGTCACTTGCAAACATCTGATTTCACATTACTATTTTCTAAACAGGCACAAAATTAATCCACAAAGCTGACATGGCCGAGCCCCTCCCTGACATCCGCACGTCTGAGAGCTAGTCTGACGTACAACGTGGGTGACTTCAACATTCCCACCAATGTCGCGGTAGCACTTTGAATGTTTACAATCCAGTGTCACCCTGGGTCTGAGATACTCTTCCAATTAAAACCCAGTTACACTTCTCTTTCCAAGTGCAAAAGAATCCAATTAAAGTTAATGAAAGCAATCAGTCTGCAAGTCTCGGGGTGTTCTGCCCCATTTGTAAATACAGGTAATAGTGCCACTGACCTTGCGGAGGGAGAGGAGGCACCGTCGTTCTCTGCCAGGCCTGCGCCGTCCAGGGAAACCTGTACTTTGGGGTGTCACTCTGCACGGGGTCCCCCGCAAAGCTCAGGACACCATCACACTAACTGTGGGAATCTGTCCTCTCAGGAGCTGCAGGCGTGTTCGGCTGCCATATGGCTGGAGCTTAGCAGTATCTCCCATTAAAGCCTGGATCCAGGGACACCCTGCTCGTATGTTCAAGAAGCCCTTCGCTGCATTACCCTTGATTTCTATCTGGCTTCCATGAGGCAGCTCTTGATCTCAGAACACCACCATTAGGGCACTCAAGGACCCTGTGGTGGAAATTGGTTCAAGTCCGCTGTCTGAGTTTACAGTGACACTCTCCAGTCCTTGGTGCTAACTAGATGGACATGCTGGGTGTCAGCTCAGACAGTCGGCCTAGGTAGGACCCCTCGTCAACGGGACCCACACTTGCATGCCAGGGAAGCTAAGAGGACACATCCCTCAGACACTGTGTGCACATGTCATGAGGGTTTCTTGTCCTCGCTGATTCCCACCAGGGTATGTCCTTCCCGTTACCACTCCTATAGCCCAAGATCAGTTGAAAAATCACGCTTCCATCTAAGCTGCACTTGTTCCTCAGGGTTCTGTATTTACTTTGAAGATCGACTCACTTGACAAGTCAATTCTAGGCAGAATCGTGCAGTTTTGACCTCAAAGCGATTGTCCCATGGTTTCTGTTTCCTCGGATCACTGTCCCTAGATGTAAGAACCTGACCCTGACCTCGCCTGACACCAGTGCATGAGCGGCCCCTGTTCTCGGGGAGCTTCAGCTCTGGCTGGGAAACAAAGCTGACACTTGTGAGCAGTTGGAAAACCGAACAAGGCAGTAAATAATTAAGTGCTACTCAATTACATAATTGATTAATTATAACTAATTGCTACTTAAATGAACTGCTCTAGTCCACATTGATCGTCCTCAGTTCTGACCTCCTCCAGTGGTCAGGGTCTGAACCACTTGCTCTGGCACTTACACATTGTCCAGAACCCGCCTCCTGTCCCATCATGGACAAGCCCCCCCTCGTATAACGGAGTGTCCCCAAGGGCAGGACCAGGTCTTTTTGAGCCAAGGATGGGCCCTCGTTTCCTTCTCCTCTATCTCCCACAGCTGGGCTTCAGCAGCTGGAGGAGTCCTGACTCGTCACTGAGTCCCCGCTTCCTGGAAGAGACCACGGTATCTGTCAGCTCAGCCTGCCATAACAAGCTGCCACAGACCACGTGGCTTAAGCAACAGACATGTGTTTTCTCACAGTTCTGGAGGCCCAAGATCAGGTGTCAGCAGTTTCGATTTCTTTCCGAGGCCTCTCCCCTTGCTTTGTAGAGAGCTGTTTTCTTGCTATGTGTTCACGTGATTTCCCGCTGTGTGTGTGTTTCCTTTTCTAACGAGGACACTGGACAGGTAGAACAAGAGCCCACCCATAGGATCTCCTTTCACCTAAATTACCTCTTTAAAGGCCCTACCTTCAAAAACAGCCATATCCTGAGCTCCCGGAGCCAGGACATCAACATACAAAATTTGTGGAAGACATAGCTCAGCCCACAACAACTACCAGTAGTCTAAGTGCTTAACAAGTGTCATGGGCATGGGGAAATGAAGCAATGACAGACAGACGGATGGACAGAAAAGTAGGACGACTGCTGAGCAGATGGGGCCAGAACGAAAGGTAGTGTAAGTGGGTCGAAAGAGTCTCACCCAGTCCCGGCCCTGTCCACTCTGCCACATCCTTTCCCTTTGCCCAGACGGCGCCTTTTAAGGATGATTTCCTTTGTTCCTGTCACAGCCCATGTACAGACACACGACACTGGCAACCTTGTGGAGAGCAACGATGAGGGATGTGAGGGATGTGACCCAGAACAGAGGGGTGCTGTCCTCGCATAGGCCTACGGGGGGAGCAGTCTGGCTCTGTGGGGGCAGAGAGCAGAACACAGAGCCCAGGCCACGGCTTCCCATGTGATGTCCGGAAATTCTAACTCAACCCTGAAAGGAAAACTGTGTCAATAACCAACCCCGAGAAGGGAGGCCAAGCCCGGGAATCGGGCCTTTCTCTCTTCATGTTCAGCACAATGTCACCGCTGCTGAACAGGAGCCGCTCGCCCCGCAGCCGGAGAGGCCCAGTAATTACGGTGGGGCTGAGAGAGTGCTCAGGGTCAGCAGCACAAAGAGGAGGAAATTGCCTGCACAGATTGGCTCAAATACCAGGTTCAACGAAGAAGAAAACACAATTTGTTCATTTGGAAAATGACTCCAGTGACGTGAATGCCTTACATGTTGTTGGAATTCAGGGGGAAACCGGGTAACAGCCCCCCGGGGGAGGCCCCTTCCAGGGAAAAGAATCAGTTTGCTGCTTTTAGACCCAAAAACAATTTTGTGGGTCAAGCGAGTGGACAGCAGAAGAGACCCTCGGTTGCATGGACGGGTTTAGATATTTATGACCCACAAGTCAGCAGGGCTCCAAGGAGCCCTGAGCTGTTTTTCCAGAAGCAGGTCTTTGTTCTGAGCTCCTGGAGCAGGCAACGCCGCACGGCTGCTTGCAGGACTCAGGTACCTCTGACATGGAGCTGAGGGTTGTCACCAGTGGGGCTCCTTCTCATCAGCAAAGTGAGATGTGAGCTCACAGACACACCTGCACCCATCACCCACCGCAGGGCCTTACTGTAAGTCCCTTTCTCATCAGCAGACTGGGACATGGGACACCTGGAGTGACCTAATACAGAGGAGACAGAGAGGCCTGGATGCTGTGAGCCATCATCACGTGAGGTGGCTGCTGGGTTGGAGGAATACCTACCTAACTTTCCCAGGATGGTCCAGGTTTATACCTACGGTCCCAGCATAATCTTTAACATCACTTGTCTCCATTGGAATACTAAATCAAACAGATATCCTCTGGAATATTAGAGGATGCAGTCTCGGCCCTTCTTTGCCTTTCAGCCACAGCATTTCTGCTGAGTCTGAGCTCCAGCTGGCAAAGGAACTTCAGAACAGGAGCCTCTGCACAGCACAGTGAGTCCTCCCTCCCTTTAGGAATTATGAATATAGGGACAATTAGAAAATAGTGTGGGCGTGTGACTTCACTCAGCTCCAGGTTGCTGTTCAACCAATGGCCCATGCTTAGGACATTTTGCCATTGTGAGCCCTCAGAATTCCTCAGCAGGGCCCTTCCTAGCAATGAGCCCCCAACCCCCTCTCTCCGTATGCTCCCAAGTACCTTTTCAATTAACCCCCACCCTCAGATGAAATCCAGACGTGTCTCTACCATGACATCCTGCCTGAGCGGAGACCTCACAGACCCACCCTCCGATAGGTACAGAAACAACCAAAGGATAATGAGGGGTCTTGTCATCACCGGGCAATGAGCCAGAAAGAAGAGATGGTTTTGTGCACAAAGTGTTCTAAGTTGGAACTTGAGGAATAAGGAGGCTTTAGATCTGTGAGAGGGATGTGGCAGGAAGATGGCACTGATGTGGGAAAGGATGAGGAACTGCCTGGAGACTAGGCAAGAGGGGGCACCAGGACAGGGATCGGGGGCCGAACCCTGGCCACATCCCTGAGGAGCCCAGGCCACTTCACGTTCGCTTACCAGCTCCCACAGTTCCTGCTGTCTTAGCTATTCCATTTAACGACACTGTCTGGCATGTAATTGACTCTTAAACATAATGCTGCTATTGTGGACAAAGTTTAGTTGTTGCTAATTAAGTCACTGAAAATGGAAATAAAGAGCAACCATTAAACTGCTCACAATCATTCGGTGTAGCAGAATGACTTTGTCATCTCTTTAAAAAAACACACACATGCCCTGGCTGGTGTAGCTCAGTGGATTGAGTGCTGGCCTGAGAACCAAACGGTCGCCGGTTGGATTCCCAGTCAGGGCACATGCCTGGGTTATGGGCCCGGTCCCCAGTAGGGGGTGTGTGAGAGGCAACCACACACTGTTGTTTTTCTCCCTCTCTTTCTCCTTCCCTTCTCTTCTCTCTAAAATAAACTAAATAAAATATTAAAAACACACACACACATGCAAAATAAAACATGGGACCCCGCCTTCCTCATTCTCCTCCCAGGAGTTTCTGGTTAGGCTTGTCAATGAATGAGTGAGTGGGCTCTGCAGAGCCCAGGGAGGCCCAGCCTATCTGCTCCCAGCATCCTTTGCTCATTTACATGACCTCACAAATTCCACTGCTTTCTATTTGCACAGGAATCGCCTGTTTGTCTTGGCCTTTGAAATTCCAATTTTTTTTCTAATTCTAGTTGTGTTTGTGAAAGGAGCGCAGCACTACCAAGGACGAAGTTAGCTATAGACAGCAATACATAAGCTCACCTACAGAAAGCACTAAAAAGTGGGTAATACCTACCACTTTCAAAATAGAAAGAAAACATAAAGGATTTTTTTAATCCCGGCAGCAATTTAAAGGATAAACAGTAAATACAAGCGGAATTACACCAACTAACCACGTTACCAGCAGTCAATTGCTGCCGAGTCAACATGCTTATTTCCGGGCATTCTAATATATTCAAAGACATGGAAAATGGCACCAGAAGAATTTATCACTGACATTTGCTAAATTAGATATTCCCGAGGTTTGCCTATATGGATGACAACGTTTTTAGCACTTCAAGGTCCTTGCAAGAAAAAGTCTCTATAAAAATTCAGGACGGTATTCTTATCATCAACACTTTAAAAATGACTATGATTGTTACAGCGGTTTTAAAATCAAAGAGACCTAAAAGAAAGGGGAAAATTATATGTGTACTCTACATTTCAATTTTTATACATGAGATTCAAAACATAATACTGCGATGTTTATTTCAGATAAATTTGTTTTCACCAAAGACTTTTTTTTTTCCCAAGCCAAAGTCAACGTGAAGCTTAGTGAAGTCCCGCCAGCCAGATAATACCCATCAACAACTCGCCAATTAACCAGGGCGCCGTGTTTGACAGTTCGTTCTCAACCTGTTCAACCGTGCATGTTATTTTGGCTGCTGTCCTAATTAATGACTAATCTATAAAACAGGGATAAATACACATACCTCCTACCTGCCACATACATAATTATAAGGATTGAATCAGATCAAACATGGTACCTGGCATGGTAGGTGCTTGGTAAATGTTTAAATTTTACGTTTCTCTTTATTTTTCCCTGACATTCTGTGAATGCTTATGCTTTTTGCTCTTGTGTTTCCAAGGCTATTTAGAAATAAGTAGGAATGAAACAAAAAGATCCTTATGTATGATATAATCTCCTAATGTGGACGTTTTCCAAAAGCCACTCAGAGGAATCAGAGGCCTTGGGTGCCAGACTGAGGGTCTGTGGCTGAGCACCGATCCCACATTGGCTCCAGGCCACGGCTCACCGTCCATCTCTGTCCCCGAGGACAAAGTCCAGATTAAAGTCTAGAAACAGACTGCATTGCAAAGGTTTTGAAACTATTTCACTAGAAATGTATTTGTACTCCTGCATCATTTTTGTGTCTTTTCCGACCTTAGATTCTCCATATTCTACTTTAGGAAAATTCTCAAAATCATGATGGACGTCCCTATTCTCCCCCTCCCTGCCCCCACCCCAGCAGCAGATCTGGGCTTCCTGGTCATCCGGTCCCCAATCTTTCTCTCCCATTCCTCCTCCAATGACCCATTAGCTGACATTATCCCTCTACTTAGTTTGCTTACTAAATACTATGTAATAAGCTTTTTTAAAAAGCAACAGAAACCTCTAGAATTCACAAACAATGAAATCCTTAGGGCAAGGACAACAGTTTGCATTGGTTCAAAATCCTCTATAAGCACTGCCATAGCTAGCTCTCAACTAATAATGTTTGAATGGAACTTAATCTTTTTTATTCAGTGCTGCCAAGAGATAGTAACAGTGCTGCACTTTGGGGTCTAGATATTGTGTTGGTGTCAAGGTTACTCTCTGAAAAATGGCCCTCTCCCATGCCCTCTCAGGCCAGCCACCCATGGCCCTTCACCGGTGCCATGTGCAAACAGGGGCCTCAGGCAGGGGCCTCACGTCATTCCAGCCAGTGACCCCACCCTCCAGTGGTCAAGAGTGGCTCTTAAGAGGGGTACACTGAATTTTGTAAACCTGCTATGCAGTGTAAATAAAAATTTTGACCTTGTTCTTAAAGTATTTTTTCCCAATTGTATTTATTCTTAGCATATATATTTGTGTATACATATATACGCACCAACTAATACCACCTAACAGTCTATGGGCACATGGAAACGGCTTACATATAATTTTATTTTGCATAACAGTCAATATAAGGCACAGGCACAGCCCTAGAATGGCATTCAGTGAAGTATATCACGGCAGCACACCCGTCAAAGGCCCACTCAGCTCCCACAGCGGAACGCAAGGGAATCTGAACGTCGGTGAGCGTTCTGATCTGCGGGTAATTCCCAACCACAATTTAAGTTTAAGCAACCCCATAAACTCTTTGGTGTTTTCGGCCGAGGACCCACAATGCATAAACACAAAGAACTTCACCCTGATTTTTCTCCTCTACGGTATGTCTTTATGTGAGGAGACAGGCATGCACAGAACTGTGGAAAGTACTAGAATTAGTTTTCTGTGACCGTTTTACGGCTGAGGCCACACTGCCTCCCTGCAGAAACCTGGGCCCTGGCTGGGTCGACCACATCGGGTCTTTATCTTTACGCCGCGTTAGCGTCCCCCACCTGCTGACCAGCCAGGGAATACAAAGTTCTCAGTGTGCTGCGGACACCGGTCCCGGAGCGTACTTTTAACTTTCTTTACAAACCAGACCTTCCAATAAAAACTGGACCACACCTCTCAGATGCCTCCCCACCCAACACTTCCCCTTGGTTTTCAACTCCAAGTTGTGGATATTACACAAAAGCAGCTGGGACTCCCTGTGATGAAAACTCAGACCAGGAGCACCAAGTACCTCAATTAAGTTTTCGTGAGTCAAAACATCACACCTAGAAGTGCCCTTGGACGTCGCCTCAGCCACCCCCCTCTGTTCGTAAATGAGGACACTGAGGCGTGAGCATTTGAGACCTGCACCGAGAGCCCCACTTGGTGAGCACTTTCCGCGTGGGTCCTGCTCTCCTGACACTCCACCAGGCGGTCTCCCACCCCACTCCAGTGCCAATCGCCCATGTGACCAATATGCGCATGAAGCTCTAATGCGCCCAAGTGACTTTTGAACATGGAGTGCGTTTTCTGCTTTGCCCATCTAATTTCCCACCTCTCTTGATGGGCAGGCATACGCTGGAGTTCTATGGTGTTAGCTGTCTTTATTAGAGCCTTCAAAATAGGTGCTGGCCAAAATAACCACGAGTAACGCTCTGCATTTTCCTGAACTCTTTCACGGACATGAGCTCACTTGATCAAGTAAATAAACAAAATGTTTCTTTATTTAGGGTGAGAGAGAAACAGAAAAGGCAGAGAAAGCTGAATGACCGAAGGGTCCACTAGAAAACAGAGAGATTGATTGATTGATTCAAAGTGTGGGCAGGGCGCAATGAAAACATATTTTTCCTTTTGGAGCCAAGGAGCTTAAAAGCCTCCCATCGCTTCCCCATCGTGATCTCACTTTGGAGGAGCTCAAGCCCGAGACTCTGTCTGAGAAAAAATCACATGACCTCTCCTCCTTGGCACATGGCAGTTCCCAAGGCTGCAGTTTACAAACTGTGCTCCCAAGAACCCTGCCACACTCTGGGGGGTCTGGGTAAGACAGGGGTCAGTTGTTAGGCAGAAAGAGGAGATTCTGATCACAGAGACTGAAATCCAAGGGGAGATTTGCTCGGGCGGGCCTGGAGCCGGGTCCAGCCTCTTCCAACCCAAGTAGAGGATCGCTCCCTCAGGGCTGGGTGGAGCCCACGGATCTGCAGATCAGGGTATTTTGTGTTTGTTTTTCATGATGAAAACATACTAATAATGCCAGGGAAAATTATGACGTGTAAATTCCACTATCTAATCCTATCAAGTTTACATTTCTCCATAATCCCTGGTAACTCTACATAAAATTGTGTATCCTTTTTAGTCATGGTGTTGTTATCCGCGTTGTATTTTTTCCAAGGTTCTACAGGTTTCATGTCATAATGGTCTTTATTTTTATAATCATAATTTCAGGGAGGAGGATTCAGATCATCTTGAAATTTGTAAATAAGGAGAGTTTCTGGTGAAAAAACTCGTAAGCCAGTGTGCCAGGGAAGAGCTGAGCCAGCCACAGCCGAAAGCCAAGATTCCGTCTGTCGGAGCAGGGCTGAGGGGCTGGACACCACCAGCACGACTGGGGGCAGCCTCAGGGGGCCAGGGGTGGAAAATGACAGCTCTGAGACTGGGGGTGTGTCCAGCAGGGCCTCAGAGAGACAGGCCCAGTGTCCGAGACATGGAGGCCTGACCAGCAGGGAGGTGCCCTGTCCTGTGTGCAGGCGGTGACATCAGACTCCAGAGTTCGCCACTGTAAATGCACCGTTTGGTCCCCACATACACATCAGGCTCACCTGAGTGTGTTTCGTGTCTTCCTCCCTGAAGGATGGATCTGGCCACCTCTGCATGAAGTCACCATCGGGTTCCTGGGCACACGGGGCTGAACAGCAGTGACCGCGTCAAGCTGTGTAACGTCATAAGGCCCTGGCCAAGGGCAAGATGGCAGCCATTGAGGGTTTGGCCTTCTCTCTATGGAACAGGTGACACTCTGTGGAGCGCCTTAGCCAGGACATGGTTACTGTTTCCTGGAGTTGATTATCTTTCTTAGTCATAGGTTTTTGCTCTTCTAGACAAGATTGGCAAAAATATCCTTGTGCCTTTGACTTTGTATTTAAGGGATTTTGAGGATGGCTGAAGATAATATTCCCACATCCCAGGGGCTTTTTACCCACAGGGCTGAAACATCCAGAATGATTTACAGTGTCAGAGAAATCCCAGAATGATGAGAGCAGAGAGTTTTTATTTTTAGTTTAAGGACTCAAACTCTGACATGGGAAGGCCAGTGAACTCCAGGCAGAGCCTATGATACCACGGCACGGTGCCTGCACCCCACCCGGCATGTCACCCGGCTGAACTGCTGTGTCCTTTCCCTCCTCCCGCCCTCAGACACGCCTGACCCTAGCCCCTAAGAGGGCATGAGCTGCTCTGGACCCAAACTACGCGATGTCCCTCCCATCTTCAAATCTCCATTCCCTATTAAATTTAAACTTGAATTATGTATTTTGCCTCCCCTCCGGATAGCACTGCCTCCTGCGATATGAAATTAGATTGAGGTGAGAGGAATAATTGCTGAGTTGTTTGAATTTTGATCATTACACTCAAAGAAGAAACGGTAACTCAACTAACTCTTCATTAAAATTACTATATTTCATCCAAGATAGAGCATGTCAGAATAAAGGTTCTGGGCACATTTTAATGGTGCATGTTCTTACAACACTGTAAGATCCAAATTTCCCCAAGTATTACCTTTTAATAAGATCAAAACTAGTATAATTGATTGTCTCAAGGAAAAAGCCAGCCTTGTACAGGTCAGAGGACAGTAGCCTATGACCAGCCTGTCAAAGGTGACCTTCACGGGGATCCGGAGGGATGCCAGGAGCTCACACTACGCCGGTCTCCCTGACTTGACTTTTCGCATTACTGAAGACCTTGGGCTCACCGCTCTGGCTCTTCCTGCTCCTGGCTGCCTCACAGGAGCTGGAGTCTCGGAGGAGCAGCTCTCTGTCCGCAACTCCCTTGGCTGGAGCCTGAGCCACTCTGGACTGGCCCAAGGGAGGGTTTGGGCTGCACACGCTTCCAACGGGACATAATGAGAATGGAATACAACATCTCCACAATCCCCCTTCACACCTACATGTGCAGAGCATGCACACACTTCTGCAACACACATACACACTTTCACTCCTGTGTTCTCTATCTGAATGAACAGCATCACTATCCTCCTAAGTTGCTCCAGCCAAAACCTGGATAATTCTACATTCTTCTCTCCTCCATTCCCAATAGCCTCAAACTCTCAGCGATATCTATGCTGACTTACCCCCCAAATACCTTCTTCTCTAATACCATGACGATAGTTCTCTCATTTGAACTAGTGCTGTATCAGAAGATACAATAATTGAAGGAAGGGAATTCCACACCACCTTAAAAATTCAGACCGTTGAGCAGTTAATTGCCAGGGGCTCTGTGCCAGGCTTGAGGAACACTCCTGACCTCGAGTAGCTCCCAGTCCACTTAGAGGCATGGTGCCCAACCATGGAGAAGTGAGAGAAGGACACCGTGTAATGATAACGTGACAACCAAATATAATAATACCCCCAAATGGGTTATCTGGAGGGGAAAGGGCTGATGGGGCAGGAGTTATCGGGAAGGCTTCCTGGAGGAAGTAGGACTTTGAGCTAAGCCACCAAGAATGAGCAGAACTTGTATCTGTGAAGTAGAAGGAATCATGGAATGAAGTCTTGAGAGACAGAAGAACCATGGACTACACAGAGACAGAGGAAAGCTGACTCCACGTTGGGTTGGTAAGACACGGTCAAAAGCAGGATAAGTCAGGTTAAGGATGTGGGTGCTTCTGAGCATGGGTCTTGGCAGTTACGAAGAGCAGGGAGGAGAAGCATGGGGGCTTTTTGGCACTCTCTGAAGAAAAGGGTAAATGAACGTGGGCTCTCCTCCTGACTGAATTAAAAAAAAAAAAATGAAAGTGGGCGAGAGCCAATAAAACTAGGCCCGAAATCAAAACTATTGTCTCTGACTAAAGCCGCCTCCTTGGCTGAGGTCCCAGCATCTTGTTTTGCCTGCTGCCAGCCTGTCCAAACTACCAGGGTCAGTGTCAGGGGCATGCAGCACTTTGCCAACCAGCGGCCAGTTTCTCCAGGGATCCAGAAAGGAGTCCACTTAAGAGTGCTAAAGTCTGTAAACTCCAGGGTCGTATGTGGGCTGATGAGCAGGAAAGTCAGGAAGGAACTTCCAAAAGAAAAGCTCTTCATTCATTCGGGAGAGGAAAGGGCACCTTCCCCTGCACCAGGAAGCACAGGCCTGAGCGGTACATCCCTTCAGGCTTGGAAACCTATGAACAGGCCCAGGGCATGCACGTTAGCACCCAAGCAATAGCAGAGGGAAAGCATGAATTCATTTCCAGAGAGGGTGAGCCAACAAGGAAGGGCAGGCTCATTTTTCAGAGCAGGGACACACGGGGTATCTTCCCACCCACAGGGCAGGTAATCCATGGGGAAGCACCCGAGGCCTCCAGGCACGTGTTCATCTCCAAGGCGGAGAGAGAGCAGCCAAGAGAAGCTGGAGCCAGAGTCTAAAGTCAGACACCATGAAGGGCGGGATGGGAGAGTTCAGGCTTGGGGGCGGGGCCCTGTGACTATGCTCCAAGCCTTGACAAAATAGAAAGAACCACGGCTGGCCCTCAGGACATCTAAAGTTTAATCCTGGCTCTGCTCCTTGTGGCATTCAAGGACGTGGCTTACCCAGTCTAAGCTTCAGTGCAGTTCCCTGTAAAACAGAGACGAAAAGACCTCCCCTCCACCCACCACCACTGCAGAGTCTGCTAAAGGGCTGAATAAGCCAACAGCCAAGGGGGCAGTTTCTTACTGTGTGGCCCTATGCTCAAATGAGGATTTGTTACCATCATCATGTGCTCAGTCAGCATGGCCCCAGGCCAGAGCAGGGGGGATGTGATTGGGTCGAGTCTGGCCCTGCCCTCAAGGGCTCATGGAAGAGAGGACCATTGCCCAGAGAGGACCGTTAGATGGGATACATGGTCCTAACCAGCTGCTATGTGCTGCAGAACCATGGTGGAAGATGTAACCAGAGAAGACACACCAGAAGAGTTTGAACGTGAGCTGGACCACAAAGGATGGAGTAAAACATGAAAAGATGGAAGAGATGAGGATGGGAAAGAAAATAAAACCTACAAAAGTCAGAAAGTTAGGCCAGAGGGTCCAGCTTTTAGAATGCATGCATGGCTAATGTACATGGAAACACCCAGGGCTGCGATCCTTCTTCTTTATTTATTTTTTCTTTATGAGCAATGTCAAGATATCTGAAAACCGTAAAGAACAGAAGAAAAAAGAAAACCATGATGGCCCGTGATTTTATCACTCAGAATACCCGGTGTTATTTTATTATATATCCTTTAAGTGTTTTTCAAATATTCTTCTACAAGATCATTTTTAAATGTTTGCATCAATTTTACTATATAAATGTAAATAGCTAACTCAGTCCCCTATCATTGGGATTTTCAGATATCTCCAAATTAAATAAACAGTATTTCAAAGGTTGCGACTGGGAATGTGGACTCTGGGGTCAGAGTGTCTGGGCTCAAACGTCTCTCCATCATTTACTACCTGGGTTGCCTTCAGTGAATGTGCCTCTAGAAAACTCAGCTTCCTGTTCTCAAAAATAGAGATAAAAATAGGACCTCACACAGAAAATAGGGGGAAAAGGTGATAATATTATCATGAAATACTACTCAGCTACAAAAAGGAATGAATTATAGGTACATGCAATAATATGGATACATCTCAATATACTTAGGCTTATTGAAAGAAGCCAGACCAAAACAAAGCAGGTGGGGGGTACATCCAGTTTGGGTCCATGTGCATAAAGCTCTAGAAGATGCAATCTGTACAGACTGACAGCGGTCAGCGGAAGTCTGGGACGGGATGAGACGGAGGAGCAGGAGGAAAGAGCTGCAAAGGGCAGGAGAAAACTTGGGGGGCTGCTGCCTACGCTCAGCGTTTTCACTATTGCGAAGGCTTCACGAGTGTGTACATGTGTCAAATGTTCTCACACTGCACGTTGTAAATAGTTTACATCTATGGATTCCATGCACAGTGTCCTGAGTACAGTTTTTCTGTGTCAATTATAACACGATATAAAGTTGTAAAAATATATTTTTAAAAATTTGTACTAAATTAAACCACAACGAGCATGCCTTTTGCCCTCTCCCTAGATAACACTGGGTATTTCTTTACTTGAAGCATTCTTGCCAAAATAAAGTTATTTCATTGTCATTCTAAATTATGTTACTGTGATTACAAATAAAGTATAAAATATCCCCTTATTTTTGTGTGTGTGCATTTCTTTTTTATGAATTACATGTCTGTATGCTTTGCTCACTTTTGTTGCTGCGTTTATCCACTTTCTTTTCTATTTCTTACTGTGATTATGCAAGTATATTTTTTCCAGACTTTCCCCATGCAAATACATACACTTTTTCAAGCAAAAATAGGATTATACTTTATATCCTATTTTGGAACCCATTTTTTACATTAATGTAACATGAATATTTCTCCGTGTCAATAATGTGCCGCTACATCATGGTTTTAATGGCGGGAGCAGCAGTTCTTAATGCCGCTCCTTAAATCACATTTCAGTTTCAGAAAATTGAATGAGGCACTCCCTCATTTCCAAGGGAGTTGAGAGTTACTTCACAAATCACTTCTTATCTGCTACAGCATCATAGAAACTACAGCAGATTCTTCAATGAAAGACAACCAAGAATCCTCCTAACCCCCAAAAGAAACTTCATAAAACTGACTTTTGCTCATTTCTTTTATAGTTCCCCTAAAACAGTACTGACAATGACATTTCCAGCTAGCTACACTTCACTTGACAAATTATAAAAAGATCAATTTGTTCCCATTAGTCTCCACTTCATTAATACCCAAGATGAGGTCCATTCTAGTAAACAGTGAGCAATCTTGGGCTCAAGTAGGTGTGTCTCTTTGTCAAGGTCTAAAGCAGAGTAAATCAGCAGCCTTTCCTTAAAGTTCAATAGGAAATACTTGTATTAAAATTAAAAAGCTGTTCCTCTTAAAGGTCAGACAAAAAAATTGGCCATGTCCTGTGAGGAATGCAATTATTATTCAATGCCATGCACTGCTACGACATTGGGGTTGATCATTTAAAAGTGGCACAGCTTAGAAGTGAAAAGTTACAGTTTACCTAGCAACAGTCACCTATCTGCTTTGCAAGTTACCTCTGACTGACACTCCATATCCAGGATCCATCATTCAAGGGTCTGAAAGGCTTTGGGATCAGGAGAACCTTACTTTAAAATCATCATTCCGTTCCCTCGTGGATGGTGTTTCAAACAAGTCAACCATATAAACGAGGAAATATTCAGTCTGAAGGTCAGATCGACTGATTGACTACACTGGCTGAGATGTTTGTGTTTTGAAACCACTGTTCAGAAACAGAGCATTATTTTTGAAAGGAGAAAATCAGAAATTGGGTTGCAATAACCAGTCCGTGGCAGCCCAGGCATTTCAAGAGGTCTTTTTCCCCCCCTAGTGATTAGAAAGCTATTGAGCATTCAGCAAACACCAGGGTCTCCTCTGTGCCTTGCATGATTCTGGGTACTGGTAAGAATGTGAAATTGAGCCCTCGCATCCACCCATCATCGGCGGAGTGGATGAAGTGAAAGGCACATAAACAGCTCACTTCTGGATGAGGCCGACGGGGTGAGGCGTAATCAGAAAGAAAGAAGTCTGCCGTGAGCCTGAGAAACCCGCAGCTGGGACCGGGATATGGGAAAAGGTTCTTTGCAAAAGACGGCATTTGCACCTGACGAGGGAAGGAAACAGCCATGCAAGCTCACCGATCTCACTACCTTTGGGTGCATAAAACCAATGCGGGAAATAACTATTGTGTGGGATATTTTTAAATCTCAATGGTGCTTAAAATAAATTGAAAGGGGAAAAGTACGTTTCGAGTAGCTAGGCTGACAACCACTTTTTCCATAAACGTGATCAAAGCAATTACACCTTAACAGAAAAGCTCTCAGTTTGTCTATGGATGTTTCCTCCCCCAACTTAACACTTCATCAAGCCCCGAACAAATATTAGATATTTCTAACAAACTAGAAACGTACGGCTCATTTGAGAGTGAGAGGAATCTTCCATAAGGCAAGAGCTACCTCGCAGGAAAAACCCTGAGGAGTGAGGAGCTGGTGCCCTTCAGAGGAGGTGCCAAGGGGAGCAGGCAGGTAAGAAGCAGCAGCACTCCTGAAGGCACCCCCTCTTGAGTGACAAAGACAGGCACTTCACAGAAATCAGGGCCACAGGGGTGAGACCAGAGATGTAAGCCGAAGAGGCCACAAGGAACATGGGTGCATCATGCGGGTGCAGTCAGCAGGTCCAGGAAAACTCCTCAACTCCCCATACCTTGGGCTGAGGTCTGCAAACACAGGGCAGGGTTTGGGCTTCCAGAGTTAGAAGCTCAACTTGGGAAAAGAGGTCCGAAGGTCAAGTTTAGATCCTTTTCTGACACTGGAGTTTGGCATGAAGATAGAACATATAGGATAAGGGAGCTGAAATAAAGGGCGAGGGGGCCCAGGAAATCATGGCCAAACCCACGGTGAGGGTATTGCTGCCAGAAGGCTGGCCTGAGAGCTTGGCTGGTTCTCGAGGCAGGAGTGAGCGGTCGCGGTGCAGACGGGGCGAAGCCTGGCCGGATCCTAGCCTTCTGGGTGGTCCGCAAGGCCTCCTTTCTCAGGCCCTGCAGCTCGCCATACACGACGGCAGCAGGGAGCAGACGCCCATGCACTTAGAATAAATACATTAAAATAATGGCAAGATAATAAATATCTTCCAGTGACAACAGCAGGACAAAGGATAACTGGTATCCCTGAAGTAGAGACGCAACGAGGAGCACAAAATAAATGAAAGCTGTAATGAGAAAAATCTTTCCTTAAAGGAAACAAGAACTGACTCCACATAATTGGAAGAACATTCCAAGTCGGAAATCTGAGACGGAATGAGCACTACCAAGACAAATCCTAGTAAGCTGCTAAACGTTACAAAAAAAAAAAAAAAAAAAAAATCAGAGAATTTCTTGGGCATTTGAAAAGAAAAAACAAAACAAAAATGTTACTTAAAAGGGTAATAAATAAGGCTAGGCTAATGTTTCTTGACAGCAAATTTAAACAGAAAAAAAGAAGAGCACGGCGTATGTGAGTTTCTGAAGGAAAAAAAGTGTGATCCGAAAATTGTAGGCCCAACAAGGTGCTGCTCGTGTATAAAGGTGTCAGCCGTGCATTCACAGGCTTGCGGGAACTCGGGAAGTCTGGCACCCATTAGTCCCTTAGTTAAAGAAAAAGGGAAAAAACACCTTGGATGACAAACCTAGCCATTCAAAAAGGAGTGAAAAACGGTTTGGTTAAAGGACCTACATGGAGCCCTGGACCCATATATTTATGTGGAAGTCCAACAATTTTATATATATAAAGATGTATATATGTTCTTACAAGCTGGAGAAGTGCTATAAAGGAAATAAAGAAAATAAGTATGTGGTTAATGGTGGTTAATTTCTAAAGGTAAAGACAGTCCAAGTGGATGGGAGAAGCAATTTCATTTTGTCTCCCAGACTTTGTTTTTTTTTCACTGAGGTGTCATTTACATGTAATAAAACTTATACATTTTAAGTATACAGTTTGACTAACTTTGACAAATGTACAAACCTGGATAATCACTACTCCAATCAAAAAGTACATAATGTTTCCATCGACCCCAGAAAGTTCGCTCACACCTCTGTCAGTCAACTCTGCAGACCCTACTGCAGGGTGTCAAACTCATTTTCACCGGGGGCCACATCAGCCTCGCGGTGGCCTTCAAAGGGCCGAATGTAACTTTAGGACTGTATAAACGTAGCTACTCCTTAGCTAGGGGCAAGGAGCTCGGTGCTGCCGCCGGGTAGAAACAAGGCGGAGCTCCGGATTCTGCCTGTGGGCCTTGTGTTTGCCACCTGTGCCCCAGAGGCAGCTGCTGTTTGCTTTCCACCGCCTGTTTGAGGACTTGACGTCATCAATGGAGTCCTCCGTGTTTGGTCTGTAAGACTCAGGCTGCTGCACATAACAGTGGTTTATCTTTGTTGTTGAGTGATACGCCATGGATACACCAGTGTGTTTACACATTCTCCTGTTGATAGATACGTGAATTGTTTCCAGGTTTTCCCTGTTATAAATAAAGCTACTATACACGTTCTTGTATATTTACCTGTATAATAAATAGCCTAACAGTTCAAAGTGGTCATATCATTTTACCAGAGTGCCAGATGCTCAATATCCTCCACATTGTTCAGTTTGTAAACTGTAATCATCTAAGTGGACGTAAGGTAGATCTTTGTAGTTTTAATGTATGTTTATCCAGTGACGGATGATGCTGAGCTTTTTTTCCCATGTGTTTGTTGACATTTTATGCATTTTCCTTTGGAAAGGGTCTGTTCAAAACTGTTTTGCAAATATTTTCACCCAGCTTGTCATTTGCCTTTGAACTTTCTGAGTGTCTTCTGAAGAAGAGATGTTTTTCACTTTAATGAAGTCCAATTTATGATTTTTTTCCTCTCTCATAGGTAGTGCTTTTTAATGTCCTTTAAGCAAATTTTGCTTTCTGTGGTCAAGAATATATTCTCCTAGGTTTTCTTTTAGAACCCTTATAGTCTCACCTTGTGTGTTTAGGTGTGTACACATCATGAACAGTGTTTGATATACAGTATGAATTAGAGTTTAGGTTAATGGGGCCTCTTAAAATCTGGATATCTCATTGTCCCAACACTGTTCATTAAAAATATTTCCCTCCCCATTACATCACACTGTCATCATTGTTGAAACTAAGTTGACTGTATTTGTGTGGATTTATTTTGAGATTTTCTAATCTGTACCACCGACCCTCTGCTTATTTAAAAAAAAGTTCTGCCTTGTCCGGGAGGCTCAGTTGGTTGGAGCGTCACTCTGTACGTGAAAAGGTGGTGGGTCCCATTCCCAGTCAGGCACATACTAAGTTGCAAGTTCAATCCCTCATCAGGGTTTGCATGGGAGGCAACGGATTGATGTTTGTATCCCCCTCTCTAAAATCAATAAACATATCCTCGAATGATGATTAAAAAATATATACTCAGCAAGGCTGTGGGAAGTCCTTGAGCCGAACACCATGCACAGCAGTCCCACATCTGCTGGAATGCCCCGGCCTTAGCGCCTCAGTGTGCCATGCTTCGGCACTGGCCAGGAACAGCCACAGGAAGTACGGCCACAGTGTGGTGGATCCCATAAAGACCTTGGAAAGAACTTCCAAAAGCTGTCCAAAGCATGTGAATTCTACCTCCTGTTAATACAGGAAGTGGGTGGGAGGAAAAGCAGACGCCTTTACTGCTGGTTGGTTTACAGCTGCTGCAATCGGCAGGAAGCAGATCTCCCTTCCCTCCCTGTGTCATCCGTGCCCGTGGACCCACACACCATTGAAAGGCCTTCTGTACACCGGCCATGCCTGCCCTCTGGGGCAATGACACCTGTCAAAACAATACTTGACATACATAGTTTGCCTTGTTCTGAACTGCACGAACCAGACAAAATATGCCTGCTCCACTAAAACGGGTCAAGTTCAGCATAAAGGGCTGTAGATGTACTTCTCAGCACTTGATCAGCATTAGGAGTCTGCAAGTAGTGTGTGCTGTTACGGGCATCAGAGCTATGGATTTCTTGACAGTTGCCCATTAGGAAGAGCAGCAGAAGCACTAGCAACTGTACCCAATGCAGTGACGGGTGTGCCTAAATTCTGTGCCTGCTCACATGGAAACCTAGGTTGGGTGATGGGTCTTCTCAATGGACCTTTCAATCTGCACAGACATCAGTGAGCCCAGATTAGCAGACAGTAAACCAGCCAGAACATGAGAAACCTGGCACAACTTCTTCAGAAGCAATTTCTCAGCACTACAGCAAACCTCCTAGAGGCCCACAGACAAAATGTTTCACTGGGTAAACTGAGGCAAGAGAGTACAAGCCAAATCAAACACTATTCTCTCAACACCCACTCTCCTCCACATGTACGCAACTGAACCCCATCGCTGCCTCCTTCTGCAGAGCATCCCTATCTACACGTGGCCTGCAATGATCACTGAAGACCTAATAGTTCTTTCTTTCTGGTAATGAACTCTGTCCCTTGGTCACTCAAAGGCCTCAGAAACAGTACCCCACCATTGAAGGCTCCATGGTTCCCCAGCTGTGCCTCTGTTGCCTGTAGCTGCACACTGCAAAGGTGAAGCATGAGGCAGTGGGCACCTGCCCACACAGATCAGCCCAGGGTTCTGTCCACCTCCTGCATAGGCCAGGTGCAAAAACCGATTTTAAAACCTCTGGAAATATTTATCAAGGGTACACCTGGCAGTCACTTTAACAAAGCACTCTGACCTGCAGAGCTGACAGCATGCTATTTTTAAGACTCTTTCCTCAGTTATTTAATTCCTTCATTTATTCAGCATGTACTTATTGAGGTCCTGTTCTGTGCAAACCTTCTACTTGGCCTCTGGAATATAAAGACAAACAAGGACCTATTGAAATGGTTCAAGGCAGCATTTGGGTCCTGAAGTAAGGTCACAGAAGCTGAAGGGAAGGGATACAGGAGGATTAGGAAGATTTAAGAAGACTACGACGCAGCCACCTCTGAGCACCTGCCACAAGACACACGTATACTGTTCACAAGCAGACGAGTCCAGACTCCAGAGACTTCTCTCACCTGGACTATTTCTACACCTGGCACCACATACCCAACCGTAATCTGGAATAAGGAGTGAAATGCAAGACTGGCCAGAGGTGAAGATGAAGAAATCAAAGTGATCAGATGCCATAAATGAGATTGGCCGTTGCTCTGAAAACCATGGGAAGCCAGAGACTTAAGCACATTTCACTATGGAAAGGTCACTTTGCCATATGGGCAGAGGTTGGATTGCAGTTGGGCAAGACAGGAGGCAGAGAGCCCAGCTAGGAAACTGGTACAATAATGCAAGTCAAGCATCCTGGTAGTCTCCATTAGGAAAGTGACAGTGGACTGAAAAGGTATTAAGAGGGTGACATTGTAGGATCTGGTGGACAATTGAATGTAACAGGGGAGAGAGAGGAGGGGATCACGGCGCCTGCATTTTGGGGCACTATGTGGATAATGGTATCACTCCCTGAGCTCAAAACCACAGGGAGAGAAGCACGCAGGAGGGGAGGGAAGAAGAGTTCAGTTTTTCCCACGTTCTGCTGTAAGTGTTCACTATACAACTAGGCATGATGTTTGATAGACGTGGGATATAGGGATCTGGCACCAGGCAAGGGTTCCAAGCTTGAATGGGGCTGTTGAGTGTTTCCAGCATATGCTAGGTAATGAAGCCATGATGGGGTGTGGGGTCCTCCCAATAATTTTAACCCCCAACAGGTTAAAGCACCGCAGCCTCTCTGGATAAGAAGCATCCTCACTTGTGCATTCAAACAGGTACCAGGATGGCGTCGTTGAGGGGAGAACTGAGACTGGACTGCACGCTAGGCCTCAACAATCCACTCTATTGAGCTTCTGAACCATCCAACTTTTCTACCTTCTAACATTTATTTGACTTTTCACATCATAAGAAAGTTCTATCTGACTTTAGGGTCGGGCGCTCTCATGCTAAGACACCAAAACTACATTTCTGAGAAGACTGTGTGCTATCGCAGGCTATCTTCCAGGCTGCTCCTCCTCTCTGCAACCCCCACCTCCTCCTGGCACTTTTCTCCTCTGCTTTGTACCCCAAACCCTGATTTTCCAGCCACTGCCTCCCATTTCCCCTAGCCCGCCAGCTCTCTCTTCTGCCTGCCCCAGTAATTCCCATCATATATCTCTGTGACTGATGAATAGGAAGTTAATCAGAGTGCAGTCAGCTGTACCTTCGAATCATGGACTCATTTTGAGTTGTCTTAATTGAACCGTCTCCCTGGGAAAGATGAACTGTAGATAACAATCAGGAAAGCTTTGCAAAGGGTAGAGATGAGTCTTCTAAAATGAATATATGTCAAAGTCAGATGACAAGAACCTTAGGTTCACCTAAAATCACTCAGCCAGTCATCACTCAACACATCTTTACCATGTTCCCCATACCATGACAGGGCCTCCAGGAATTCAGGTGTATGGCTGTCTTGCCCTCAAGACATTGCCTTTGCCTGGAGAAAACTTGAAGACTATCCAGGGAAGGATGAACTTTGCAAAGCCAAAGAAAGAGACGATGGGCTGAGAAAGTGGCCCAGGTGTGAAACCCCTCTCAACGTGAGTTAGCTTCACCTGCTGGAAAGAACCAAAGAAAACTGCAGCAGACACTAGTACAGGTAGCGTTTTTCCAAACTGTTGCTCTTCCTTTGCCAGAGAGAGAGCTGCCAGGCTACATTTCCACTCTCTTTTGAGTTGGGTATATAACTGAGTTTTTTTTACTCAGTTTCACTGGTGCCAGTACATTCAGGCCACCCTCCCCACCAAGGGCACAGCTGGGAAGGGTGTGACTCACCCAGAGAGGGCTTCAAGAAATAGTGCCTTCCTCTCATCAGAGGACACTATGTCTGGGCAAAGCTAAGCTCTGATCCACGAATTCCATTCCCCAACTATTTCTAGCAGCGGATATGCCCATTCCACCTCCCGGATAAAGGAAAGTTAAAACCCAGAGTCTGTAGGTGTTGGAACCAGTGTACTTCTTAACCTCTCTCAAAGTCCTGCTCAGACCTCTCTGATTATTCAAAATCAAAAGGACAAAGACCAAATCCAGCTTAAACAAAGTTCCAGCCAGTATCTGCATTCAGGATGAATAATTGCAATGGCAATCAGGTTCTGTTTATCCTTCCACAGCGAGGAAAAATCATTGGTTACCTTCCGTAAGTCTATGTATCACCATTCGAGACGTCAGTCCCAGAGAATACTAATTTAGCTTGGGCTCCTGCAATGAAATGCAACCCAACTGATATTCAAACATGCACAAACATCGTCATTTGCTAATAGTGGCTAATGGCTTTAATCACAGAATAAAACAAATCAATAATTAACCTTAGCAGCAGAACTGCAACTTAGATTCAAAAACAATGAATTCACTAATGGTCCTTGCTGCCATTAGTACATATACATCAAGGTAAATATGCAAAAACATGCCCATTTCCAAGTAGCTAATCTGTTTATAAATTATCAAATTATGACTTCAATTGGGATGTGAAAGAGGGCAATAAATAATGCATCCACTAAGTTACCTCTCATTTATTAAGAAAACTATAAGCTTACATGTGAAACCACTTATTTACCACCTGTATCCCCATTACATTCCGAGTCTGTGCCGGGAGCAGGCAGCAGAGGGCAGTGAGCGTGAGTGAGCCCTCTGGGTTGAAGGTCCATGTCCCAGCAGAGCAGGCACCTGCGACAACGTGATAACGACTCTAACAGAGGGCAGCTTTACTGCCGGGGCTCTGCACAGGCAGATGCACATGAGCAGCGTGGCAAAGCCTAAAAACAATAGTGATCTGATTAGAGAGGTGACCGTCAAGTTAAGCCTTGAAGGAGGAGTAGAGGTTGCCAGATAGACAAAAAGTGAAAAGCCAAACAATAAAAAATAATTTCAAAATGGAACACAATGTCTCTAAGACGCTGCACGTATACCCATGTGGCTGTAAAATCAGAGACATGTAAGGGCACAACAGGCGTTAGGACCGAAGACTCAGAGCGGGGCCTGGTCACAGAGGTCACTGGAGGTCTCGCTGAGGTTCAAGTTGCACTTTTTCTCTATTAGGCAACAGAAGCCACCAAAAAAACAAAACTGACCTATTACTAATTAGAAATAAGATACGAACGCATTGAGAATTTTGTTCAAATGCCTTTTACAGCTAGTAGAGATGGGTTTTACTTGAGGAAATGTACATTTATCTTGTTTGTCTCAAATCTAGGCGATTACCCTGAAGACTCAAGTGCCTGAATAATTCTCAGGATCTGGGAAGTGCTGAGCAGGACAAGCCTTATGATAAATGCAGAGATTTCTGCCCAAAGGCTCGCCTGTACGTGGATCATCTTCAGTTTTATTTACATGTGATTTGTTTTGTGATTTTTTAATGTACATTTGAATAAGTAGAGTTCTTTTAAGATAATCCGGCAGATTCTCTTTTTCATAAAGGGTAATATGGCAGATATCTTTGTTCTCCCCAGAGGCCCACCCTCTTCTTACCAGGAGAGTGTTGGTTTTGTTCCAGTGGCCACTCCTCCTCCTCCTCCTGACTTGGGTAAATTCTGATTGGTCAAAGCGAAACAGGTAGGTGGTAACCCCTTGCCAGGAATTGGTTTAGGCACAAGCCTGTGACCAAACTATGGCCAATGACATGTAAGAGGATATCTCCTGGGGCTTCTGGGTAGAGTTTTTCTTTCTGATAAAAAGAAATATCCTGTATCTTATTCTGTCTAAGAATTATTAGGAGCCCATCAGCTACAGTAAGGGAAACACCCTGAAGACAATGCCAGTTCTTAAAGACAGAAAAGCGAAAAGAGGGAAAGAGCCAGAGTCTCCCCTTATGCAGCTGAATTACCGATATAACCAACTTGAGTACCCTGTGTTCAAACAGGGTATTCAAGACTTCTCCTCTGAGATAATAAATGTCCTCTTATTTAAGCGAGTGGCCCAGCACTTCCTTGCTGGTACAGACGGCCCTTGGACACCTAGTTCAACTGTGCATATCAACACCACCAACTTGGTTGTTACAGCCAGCATCTATTCTGTCAGGACAGAGCCTGTGCTATTAAAATATTTCATTACTCCTGTTCTAGGGCACCTACAAAAAGTCAACGACAAAGGCAGAAAATTTAAATCAGCAAGAGAAAAGGAGTTTATCACATATAAGAAAATGCCATGAAGATTATGGGTAGATTTCTCAGCAGAAACTTTGCAAGCCAGAGGAGAGTGAGGATACTATATTAGAAATACTGTTTTAAATCTATCAACCAAGAAAACTAGACCATGCGGAACTGACCTTGAGAAATAAAGGAGAGATACACTTTTCCAAACAAATAAAATTTGAGGAATTTCATCACTACTGGACCTGCCTTACAAAAAGGCCATATATGACAAACCCACACCCAACATCATACTCTACAGGCAAAATCTACAAGTGTTTCCCTGAAGATCATAAATAAGACAGAAATGTCTGCTTTCACCATTCTTATTCAACACGGTACTAGAAGTCCTAGCCATAGCAATCAGACAAGAAAAAGAAATAAAAGGCATTCACATAAGAAAGGATGAAGTAAAACTGTCACTATTTGCAGATGACATGATACTGTATATAGAGAACACTAAAGAGTCCACCAAAAAACTACTGGACCTGATAAATAAATTCAGTAAATAAGCAGGATACAAAATAAATATCCAGAAATCAGTTTCATTTTTATACAGCAATAATGAACTATCAGAAAGGGAAGCTAAGAACACAATTCCATTTACAATTGCATGAAAAAATAAAATAAAATTCCTAGGAATAAATTTAACCAAGGATGAAAAATCCCTGTACTCAGAAAATTTTAGGACAGAGAAGAAAGAAATGCAAGAAGATACAAACAAGTGGAAGTATATACTGTGTTTGTGGACAGGAAGAATTAACACCATTAAAATGTCCATACTACTCAAAGCAATCTATAGATTCAATGCAATTCCTACCAAGATACCAATGGCATATTTCACATTTCACAGAACTAGAACAAATATTCCAAAAATGTATATGGAACTACAAAAGACCCCAAATAGCCACAGCATCTTGAGAAAGAAGAACAAAGTTGGAGGAATCATACTACATGATATCAAACTATACTACAAGACCATCATAATCAAAACAGCATGGTACTGGCATAAAAACAGACATACAGATCAATGGAACAGAACAGAGAGTCCAGAAATAAACCCATACTTTATGATAAATTAATATTTGAAAAAGAAGGCAAAAACATAGAAGGAGGTAAAGACAGTCTATTCAATAAATGATGTTGAGAAAAATTGAACAGATATATGCAAAAAAAAATAAAACTAGACCACCTACTTACACCATGCACAAGAAAAAACTCAAAATGGATTAAAGACTTAAATGTAAGACCTGACACCATAAAAATCCTAGAAGAAAACATAGGTAATCAAATCTCTTCAAGATGAAATGAAAGGATGCTAACTAACAACATAAAAATATATGAATGTGAAAAACTCATCAGTAAAGATAAATATGTAATCTAAGACACATTCTCTAATATTATAATGGTGTTTAAATCACTTTCAACTATAGTTTACAAGGTAAATAGCAAATGTATTAAAAATAACTATACATACTTACTGAATACCCAATATAGAAAAAAAGATGTACATTCTAACATTAATAACCTAAAATCTGAGGAGGGGAGAAGAAACAATATAGTTTCTGCATGCTATCAAATTTAAGTTGTTATCAGCTTAAAAATAGGATATTATAACTGTAAGATACAGCAATCCCCCCCTTATCCACAGTTTCACCACCTGTTGTCAACTGTGCTTCAAAAATATAAATGGAAAATTTCAGAACTAAAAAATGCCTAAGTTTTCAGTTGTGCACTGTTCTCAGTAGCATGATGCAAACTCACACATCCCACTCCATCCCACTGTAGACACGAACCCTCCCTTTGTCCACCATATCCATGCTGTATACGCTACCAGCCCGCAGGTCATTTGGCTGCCATCTCAGTTATCAGATCCACTGTCATGGTATGACAGTGTTTGTGTTCAAGTAACCCTTATTCTATTTAATAATGGCCCAAAAGCACAAGAGTAGTAGTGCTGGCAATTCATATACACTGAGGAGAAGCTGTTAAGTGCTTCCTTTAAGTAAAAAGGTGAAAAGTTCCCAACTGAAGAGGGAAAAATAATATGCCAAGGTTTCTAAGATCTATGGTGAGAAAACATCTTCTATCCATAATATTGTGTAGGGAAAAAATCATGCTAGTGTTGTTCTCACACCTCAACTTGCAAATGTTATGGCCACAGTGTGTGATAAAGGCATAGTTTAGATGAAAAGAGGGTTAAATTTGTGGGTGGCAGACATGACCAGAAACTCATGTTCCAGTGGATGGCAATGTGCTGCACCAGAAAGCACTGAACTTCTACAGAGACATCAGCAAGGGATCCCCTGCAACAAGGGGCACCACGCTATTTATTGCAAGCAAAGAATGTTTACATAGGTCCATAGATTGGACTGAAAAGTATAACTTACTGCAGAAGCTGCATATGCTGATAAAGAAGCTGCTGCCACGTTTCCAAAAGTGGCTTTTCTGAAAAGAAGAAAGTTCTTCTTTAACTTTCGGAAAAAAAAGTTTTTAACTTTCCTTAAAGAAGTTGATCAGAATTCGTTACTGTCCTCGGTTTCATGTATCCACCAGGGATCTTGAAACATACACCATGAATAAAGGGAAACTACTATATTTTATTAAGCTTCATAGTAACCACAAAGGAAAACCCTGCAAAAGATGCATTAAAAAATGAGATAAATGATTCAAAGCACACTGCCATAGAAAGTCACCAAGTCACAAAGGAAGAGGGCAAGAGATGATGATAGGAACAAAAGAACAACAAAACAATAAGAAAAAATTAACAAAATGCCAATAATAAGTCCTTAGTTAACAATAATTATTTTAAACATAAATGAATTAAGTTCTCTAATCAAAAAAAGTAGAATGTCAAATAGGTTTTTAAAAAAGATACAATGAGCCCTGTCTGGTGTGGCTCAGTGGATTGAGTGCCAGCCTGAGAACCAAAGGGTCACTGGTTCAATTCCCAGTCAGGGCATATGCCTGAGTTGTGGGCCAGGACACCAGTAGGGGGCATGTGAGAGGCAACCACACATTGATGTTTCTCTCCCTCTCTTTCTACCTCCCTTTCCCTCTATCTAAAAATAAATTAATTAAATATTTTAAAAATATTTTTAAAAAGATACAATGATATGCTGGCTATAAGACTCAATTTAGCTTTAAGGACACACATAGGCTGAAAGTGAGGGATGGAAAAAGATATTACAAGCAAATAGTGACAAAGAAGCAGTGGTGGCTATATTTAAGTCAAAAAAATAGACTTAAACAAAAATGGTCACAAGAGAAAGAGAAGGTAATTGTATAATGACAAAGGGGTTAATTCATCAAGAAATTATAATAATTGTAAACATTTATGCACCTAATATCAAAACACAAATATTTAAAGCAAATACTAACAGAATTAAAGGGAAAAATAAACAGTAACCCAATAGTAGGGGATTTTAATATCTCCCACTCAACAACAGACAGATCATCCAAACAGAAAACCAATAAGGAAATACAGAATTTGAACAATACTGCAGACCATATAACCTTAACAGGCATATACAGAACATTCTATTCAATGGCAGCAGAATACACATTCTTCTCAAGTGTACACAGAACATTATCCAGGGTGGATCATGTGTTATAGGCCATGAAAAGGATCAACCGATTGAAGAAGATGTAAATTATGTCAAATATTTTTTCCAACCACAATGACATAAAACTAGAAACAGTAACAGGAGGAAAACTGGAATATTCACAAGTACATAGATAATAAACAACACACTCTGAAAAACCAACACATAGAAGATGAACTCAAAAGGGAAATTAAAAAATATTCTGAGACAAACAAAATGGGAAACATAACACACCAAAACATATGGGATGCAGCAATAGCAGTTCTAAGAGGAAAGTATGTAGCTATAAATGCCTACATTAAGAAAAGAAGAATTACCTCAAGTAAACAACCTAACATTACACCTCAAGGAACTAGAAAAACAAGCTACCAAAGTTACCAGAAAGAAATAATAAAAATCAGAAAAGAAATAAGTCAAATAGAGAACAGAAAAATAACAGAAAAGAGCAACAAAACTAAGAGTTGATTTCTTTGAAAAAATAAACAAACTAGGCAAACTTTGGCTAGGCTAACAAAGAAAGAGAGAGAGGACACTCAAATAAATGAAATTATAGATGAAAGATGAGACATTACTACTGAAACCACAGAAATACAAAGGATCACAGAGAATACTATGAACCAAAAATTCGACAACCTAGAAAAAATGGACAAATTTCTTGAAACATAAAACTTACCAGGACTGAATCATGAAGAAGTACAAAATCTGAACAGACTAATAATATGTAAGGAGATTGAATCAGTAATCAAAAGTCTCCCAAGAAAGAAAAGTCTAAGATCAGATGGTTTCACTGGTGAATTCTATGAAATATTTAAGAAAAAATTAATGTGGATCCTTCTTAAAGTCTTTCAAAAAACTGAAGAGGAGAGAATGCTCCCAAATTCATTTTACAAGGTTAGCATTACCCTGATAGCAAAACCAACAAAGCCAGATAAGGATATTACAAGCAAACTGTAGGCCCATATCCCTGATGACTAATGAATAGAGATGCAAAAGTTCCCAGAGTACTAGAATGAGGAGACTTTACGGTATTTGGAAAACACAAAGTGCCTTTTCCAATTTGTAAATCTTAGAAAGGGGTCTGACATCAATCTGTGTTACAGTGATCCACCTGAGTGCAGAATTGAG
The DNA here is from genome assembly GCA_004026765.1 of Micronycteris hirsuta. Classification (NCBI taxonomy): domain Eukaryota; kingdom Metazoa; phylum Chordata; class Mammalia; order Chiroptera; family Phyllostomidae; genus Micronycteris; species Micronycteris hirsuta. The sequence continues at coordinate 27,549 of PVJI01002612.1, read as the reverse complement.
CATGGATTAACTAAGACCAGCTCAGGAGACAGGGAGCCCAGAGCCATAGTTCTGATGAGCAGTGAGGATGGAGAGGAGGGGACAGCTTAGGGCATACCTAGGAAGTGATGCCAAAGACTTGGTGACTCATTGATTACGTGGAGCAAGAAGGGAGACAGATCAGATGAGCCCATGTATATGGTACATACACCAGGTCACCATAACAGACATCTGTATCATCATGATGGAAAAAATACTAAAACGACACCTTGACAGAGAGGTACTTCATGTCAAAGTGACAGACAAGTACCATCTATCATGATGACACATGACTATACCAATTATTGAGTCAGGTACACTATGTCATAGAGAGATATGGCACCTTTCGCTTTGCCTTTGCAGACAACTACCATGGCATGACCATGGCATACATTTATCCTGTCTTCCTGACATACAGAAACAAAGGGTCAATGTGAGCTAGAAAAACAAGCTGTTGTTTGTCAGGCAAACAATATCTTCACAACTAAAACACACAAAAGTAGTGTGACAAATTTACCATGCCATTGTTATAGGTGAGCTTGATAGCTCCCACTTTTAATCAAAGTGATATTATTATAAATCTAATTGGTGGTTTTCAGCAATGCAGAAGTTTTGCATTTGGCTTTAGCAGTCCTTAGGATAAATGCTAGGAAACTCTTTACTCAGATTAGCAGTCCCTGTGGTGATCGGTGTTTCCATTATCTGGTCTCACTTCTCCATGGGGGTAGCAGCCAGAAGGAACACTAAGCTCCTGAGAATGAGCACCATGTGTTTCTCACTACTGCATTTGCTCATTTTGTGTTTGTATTATGTGGTATTTACTACATTTGAAGCACCATTTTAACTGCCTTCACAGTCTAACTTAATCTTTATAAGAGCCCTGTGATGCAGAAATAGCCTTCCCATTTAACTGATGAAGAAAATGAGGCACAAGAGGCCAAGCACACTGAGATTCAGAAGCAAGCAGGCTGGTCTACGCTCTTTTTCACCCTGGCACCCAAGCCCTTCCCCTCTGTGTGAGTAATGCCTCTGCATCTGGGAGAATGCTCTCAGTTGTAAGTAACAGAACTCATCTCAAACTGGCTTGAACATTAAAAGGAATTTATTGGCCCTCATAACTAAATTAGGTGTGGCCTTAAGCAAAGCTTGATTCAAAGGGTCAAGGGATATGGCCAGGACCTCAGTTCTAACTCAAATTCTCAGCTAAAGTTCCTTGGCATTAGCTGTATCCTTGGCAGACTCTCCCTGATTGTTACCAGATGACTGTCCATGGTCCCTTAAGGGGATTAATCCTGAGAAGGAAACCAACAACTTTTCACTCTACCATTTTATCCCCACCACCCAGATTAATACATGGCACACAACAAATGCTCAGGGAATGTGTGTTATTTGGATAGATGGATGAACAGATGGATTAAAAACTCATAACTAGGACCAAAAAGTAGCACCAGAACATTTCCCAACCTTCACAAGCTCCAAATTATTTACCAAGAGTCGCATGGATCATGGGGCCAAAGTGAGGACGGGATGACTGAGACTTACTTCCCTCTGGAACTCACAACTTCGCCCCCAGGGTCTCTTCAGTGGTGATAATTAGGTGGTTGGTTCAGGTAATCATTCTTGACTCTTGAACTTGAGAGAGGAAGGCTTATTTGCATCTCTTCAGGGTTACTTTTCTTAAAGTTATATTAACCATATTTTCTTTTTTTGTTAAGATTTTATTTATTTATTTTTAGAGAGGGGAAGGGAGGGAGACAGAAAGAGAGAGAAATATCAATGTGTGGTTGCCTCTCACAGGGCCTCCACTGGGGACCTGACCTGCAACTCAGGCAGGTGCCCTGACTGGGAATCAAACCAGAGACCCTTTGGTTTGCAGCCCGCGCTCAATCCACTGCGCTATACCAGCCAGGTCTTCAGGGTTATTGGTGGGTCCAACTCTTCTGGGAGTCATGCACTGTTGTAAGACTCAATTGCCCTTGAGAAGCTCCAGTCCCCAGCTACATCCTATGGAGAAACTATTGGGTTCCCACCTCTACTTGAAAATCATCTGCATCTGATATAAGTGTGTCTTAAATCGTTCATTCTAGAACTCTTTAAAGACCACTGAGGAAGGAAAACATACTGCTCATTAAAGGAAAATGTTGATTTTCCTCATTTCTAACATGGAATATAAAAGTTCACTTAAAAAAAAAAAAAGCCCTGGCTGGTGTAGCTCAATGGATTGAGTGCGGGCTGGGAACCAGAGGGTCCTGGTTCAATTCCCAGTCAGGACACATGCCTGGGTTGCAGGCCAGGTCCTCAGTGAAGGCCATGTAAGAGGCAACCACACATTGCTGTTTCTCTCCCTCTCTGTCTCCCTCCCTTCCCCTCTCTCTAAAAATAAATAAAATCTTAAAAAAAAAAAGTTCAGAACTCACTCCATCCTAGTCCCCTTACCTACATCAGCTCACCATTGCAACTTGAGCCTAGAAATAATTGAAGGCTCCTGCAGCATGAGCATCGTAGTGGCTCTGGTTCCTTCATACCCTCCTTTTATGTCCCAGTCCCACAAGGTGCTGCCTCTGGCTCCTACAGTGTCCTTGGAGTTAATTAACGAAGAACATATTTGGACTCAATTGTCAGCTCTAGCCTCAAAATTCCTGATAAGACACCACTTCAGCATTCTGTCCCACCCTGGGTCCATCGGAACTAAGGCCTGGTCTGTGCTGACACCTAATCCTTGCCTCGTGTCGAGAGAAGCCAGCAAGTGAGGGAGGAAGATCCTTATAACCGTGGAAAGCCCTTATAGATTGTATTGTCAAACACTCAACAGTGTAACTGAGGAATATAAGAGGGGAAAGGGAAAATAACGGGCACAGAGCCACACTGGGATAAAAACCAGAACCAGAACTGAAACCTTCCAATCCCCAGGCCAGTACTTCGTTAAAACACCATATTGTCTTTGCAAACCCAGTCTTGCAAAATGGGCATCACATTCCTCATGCTGAGACCTCTCAAGGATCCCACGTGTGTCTGTGTGTGCCTGTGTGTGTGCACACATGATAAAAGGAGAAGCCTGGAGGACCTTCAAAGAACATTTATAGGGACATAGCACAAACATCCCTCCAGCTGGCCATTTCCTGCCTACTGAGAGACATCATTCATGGGAAGAACTGAAAATATGGCAGCCCGCTTCTGTGCACAGGGGCACGAAGCCACCCATACTTAAAAACCAAAGGAATTTAACACTTGGCATGCAGATTGCTAAGGTCCTGCCAACTGTACCTCCCACTCCCCAGTACTCCAGCGGTCGGGTAAGCATGGGCCAGTGGTTAATGGCTGGAGACTAAGGCAAAAATCTGCCATGCCCTTTCCTCCAGTGTTTCTGCATTTATATAAAAGCCAACTCTTTAAATTTAAAGGCCCAAGACACTTGTAATTACACTAAAAACCAAAGTCTTTGGAAACCAGAAAACGGAGATGGCTGGAATCTGGTTTAGAGAAAGATGCAAGGGTACAAAGTGGTCACCAAAGCTAAGGTGGTTGCCAGTTTTCCCTGGTCATCCCTGCCAGGTATGGTTGAAAATAGAGAGGCAAGGCTTTCTACAACCAGCATAACTTCCAGGGGCCATCTGCCCACCATGCTGTGGGAGGGACAAATGACTGGGGCTGACTGGACAGTGGCAGCCAGCCACAGCTCCCACCCCCCAGAAATGTACCTCTCCCTGAACAGGTATTCACAGAGTACTGCATGTACTTCTCTTCCAACTGATCGTAAGACCCTTAGGGCTGGGGATGGAAAGGATTCCTCTCTCTGCCCACCTCAAGCCCTACAGAATCTTTGTTCCATGCTCAGGACACTCAGCCACCAGGTTTGCTTCATTCCCAGCCACACCTCCTTCTCCTTCCTGTGGACCCAGAGACATTGCTTGTGATATCTTAGTCATGATAAGATACCCCTTTGCTGTGGGTATGTACACCTTATCTCATCTTAAGTCAAAAGATAAACTATACATTCCTATCACTCACCTACTGCCTACTGCCGTGTTAGGACATGCAATGCCCAAGCAAATGACAAAGAACAAAGCTTTTGTCTACACTGAGGCTCCACTTTATATGCAGTGGTCTTATCAGACCACTCTTGAGCGTCTTTCATAAAATGCGTATCTAATGAATATTTGTCTATGGAAATGTTCGATCAGCCCTTCCTTCCAGGAAGCCTCAGATTGATCACTATGGTCTTTTTCTCAGAGGCACATAGTCTGCCTATGAAAATCAGGACCGGGGTGAGCAAAGCCAGCCGGAAGCCCCTTGTCTGTAGGAGTCACGGTTTGTCTTTCCAAATGCAAGGGAGTAAGTGGTGTCTGGCCAATTCTGAAGTAGCATTAGGGCCTATTGTAAGGTCAGAAATCAGCAAAGCCAGATTTCCAAACAAAGATGGAATGCATTCAAAGAAGTGATGCTTAAAATCTCCCAAGGCAAAAATAGCTGAAGAATGATGTTTGAGGAAAACTCAGATTTAACTCGGCAAGTGACAGTTCAACGAGATGAGCTGTGTGCCGGGCAGCGGGACAAGTGATGAGCTCACCCTCCAGCCACCCACAATCCGACCCAACCTGCAGCAGCAGGAGAGGCGGAGGCTCTGAATGGCTTTTTAAAAAGTGGAGGGAAATGGATGGGACACAGCTGACCCCAGGGTCAAGAGCAAAGGTTTACTTGGCCATCTAAAGCAGCTGGTTCTGGATCAGACGTGATTTTGAGATGGGGGTGACAGGGGAGGAGGCCAAAGAGGAAGGGTAGAAATGCAATTTGTAAAATCTTTGAGTTGTGATAAAAATCCAATACAGTTGGGCTGAATGAGGGCTTGAAATTGCATCAGGTCTGTGAACCATCCTTAGCATGCAGGAGAAGGGGGGTGGGTTTTACCCTCTCAAAAAGTCAGCAGTAAAAGAACTGTCCTGTGGTCAGGGCAGAGCCGAGCTGACATTTCTGCCTGAGATGCATTCCTTTCCAAGGGCCAGGATTTTAAAGAATGCGCTTTTCAGCCTCTCCCACAAGCTCACTCAGGCAAAGCCAAGGCAGAAGAGGCTGCGTGTGCAGCGAGATGTGCTTTTCTCATTACCCTTAGCTGCCTTTCAAGGCTTATTCACCCACTCCTCCCTCCTGGCACCTTTCCCAGAGAGAGGGGGCTTGGCTGGAGGGCTGGCGAGGGGAACCCAACTTTGGAAGGAAAATGAAAGGGAATGTTTTTAGGTCTATCTCTTCTGAGGACTCACTGTTCATCACCAGGTTCACGATGAATGTGTAAGTCAAGGGTAAACCGCTACCTGCCTCAGAAATCCATAGATCTGCCCTCTGATGTGTAAAAAGCTCAAGTCTGAATGTGGTTTAAGGTGTCCTGGCACATGTTAGTTCATTCATTCGTCCATTCATTTAACAAATACTTCTTGAAAACCTTCTCTTGACCCAAATGCACACAAGAGAGATAGTGTCAGCCCTGAAGCCACATCTCAAGCAATCACACAGTCACAAAGCCACCACCTGCAATACTTGTCTGGTCACAGGCTGCAGTGCTTTGCTACATTCTGCTACAGTCTCCAGCTGGAGTAAAAGAAGGGGCCCCATCATCTGGAAGACTAGAGATGACCATGTCCACATTTTAGTGTTCTCGGCCAATCAAGCAATAAATATAAACTGAATATTGCCCACGGGTCTATAAGTCAGAATATATTTCTGGTTAATCTGGAAATATGGTTTGGGACATGAGATTTCGCTTTGCAGACAGGTTTGACAGAATGTCCCAATCCAGAATAGTGGTGATCAAAAAGCCAGTCATTTCAAACCTTCTGGACACAACAGAATCTTCAGAATAAGTGAATTGGTGAACATTTATTTTATTTGCTCAGTTAAGGCTGAACTTTTTCATGATAACCATAGGGGTTGTTTTTTGCTTTGAGCTTTACAATATACAGCCACTGAGATGAAAAATAAAACAAAAAAAACCCCAAGTAATTTGATAAATGACTTCTGCATTGGTACCAAAATGACTTATAAAACTAAAGTCTAAGAAGGCACTGCAATTAGCCAGAATGTCTTAGAAGCTCTTACTCTACTTAATAGAAGAACTCACTAAAGACAGTATCTAAAGTATATATATGCATTTTTCCAGTCTCTAAATTATTTAATGAACATTAGTAAACATTATAGTGTAATAACAATTGAGAGCAATACAGTAGTCATTCCTACACAAAGGTCTATGCCTTTTGAGACAGATATTATATATGTTTTGGTCTTTGTTAGGAGAATTTGGATACCGAAAGGCACAAACCATGCTTATGAACACATGCATTCACTTACTATAATAAATATCAACTTTTCATGAGAACTCTAAGAGCAGAAATTCACGGAATTAGAGGACCATGCCCGTTGCCTTCAGACAATCCCTGACCCAAATCAGGCATCAGCTCCGTTTCCCAAACTGTAACGTGGAGATATTAACAGGCGTGAGATAGTAGCAGGCGCTCCGCCACAGAAAGGTTCAGCGGTCAACTGAGTTTGGACAAATGGTAGACTAAGACAAACCAAATAGGCTGGCATCTTGTTTGCTGTTTGCTTATTCATTTATTTGCTTTTATTGCTGATCTTGGGGTGCTTTAACATGCTAACGCACACTGTGAATTCTAAAACAGGAATGGAGTACATTCCGTTTTCTAAACTTAATTGACCATAGAACCCTTTTATCAGAGGATACCAGTCTTCTGTGAGAAGTACTTCTACAGAGGACAATTAGTTCTGTCTTGATTGCAAATATTTTAAGAATCATCTTGGCCCTTGAGAATTTTCACTGACACTCCCCCATGTGAAGATGATCCCTTCTTTGTGCACCCACCATACTCTGAATATAATACACCGAATTCCAAATGCTCTTCCATTTCACACGCGCCCTATGTGTTTACACCTCTGAAGTTAACATACGTGGGTATGCACAGGTCTGTATCTCCTACCGGACTGGGATCCTCAAGGTTCAAATGATGCATATTCATCTCCGTGTCCTCAGTGCCTGGTCCATAGTCACCCTATTAATCTTGGTAGAATCTTCCAACGAATAAATGTTACTTTTAAAAAATAATCTGCTTTACTGAAGCTTCCCACATTTCAGGTTCTCTGCCTGGATAACCTCACCTGGTATATGGTCAATACTGACCAGTTTGTTTTGCCCCATTAATTACTGTCTGCCACTCAACATACCTGTTGGATTCTATGGGTGCTCTGAAATTGTCTTTGTCAGGTTCGGGGCAGTCAAGTAATCTCCCTCCTGATAGTACTCGAGGTCTTCCATGAACTGGCACCAGCCTCCCTTCATGCTTCGAATTTACTGCTTCCACTAAGCGAAACAGCTCCACCCCCCTTCTAAACCTGGCTGACATTTCCCTGACCCTGAGCATTTCCTGCCCTCTTCTCTCCATCCCTGGTCTTTTGACAAACATTTACCCAAAGTCTGCACAGGCCTGAGCATTGCATTACACGTTGGGTTACAAAGATGAGTGGGAATGGCTGCTGCTCTCAAAGAGGTCGCAGCAGTCACACAACCAGGCATGCCACCCAGCCTGGAGCGTGCTGTGACAGAGCTCACCACAGGTACTATGGAAGCACAGCAAGGTTTTGGGCAAGACTTCCTGAAGCAGAAGCGTCTGAAGCTCGACTGTTCTTTGAACTGCGTATTACTAGTGGGTACAGTTACTGGTCCTCAAAGTCGAGAATCTGTGCTGCACCCTTTCTCTTCTGCTTCTCATTTTCATAGAATAAACCTACCAGGCTTGGCCACTGGGGATATCAGCCATTCTCATTCAAGCACTGAACTGGATGGCTTCCTCCTGAGACTGCTGTACAGATCGTGGCTATCTGAGATTAGGGAGAAAGCGAGCAGGAAGTAAGAATCAGCTCATAGAGTTGCAGTGGCCTCTCACATCTGTTGGCAAGCAAGGCGGAGGCTACAGCATCGTCAGTGCCCACACCTGAGCTTACTTGGTTGCCGTTCTGGTAGCAAACTCACACTATTGTTAACCTTGGTCTTTCAGTCAACAAACCATTTAACAACCATTCGAGGGGAAAAAAAACAGATATATATAGATACATGTCTTATCTCCTGGGTTCTTACCTTCTGGAGAGAGTAAGAAAGCATCACCTCTAGAACTTGTGAGTGGGTGTCCAGGGCAGGGAAGATTGCACTGATCGATAGTGTAGGGCTCTTGGAAGAAAGGCTCACAGACACTGGCCCTGACGTCATGGGGCGGGGGGTGGGTGCAGGGAGCTGCACAAAGAGCCACGGCCACCACCGGCAACTCTAAGTCAAGGAATCCTACAGAAGATCTCATCTTGTGGAGACAGTTTAGGAATTTCACAACCAATGTTTTTTGCTTATATTTTCATTTTAACGCATGCACAGGTGTTTACATAAGACCTAGAGAGTTCTTTCAATACGTATAAAATTACAATTCTAAATTATGAAGCATTGTGGTCACAGTTTAACTGGCAGTACTTTTTCCTGACAGATACATAAAATAATGGTGCGTCTTACAATCAATAGCTTCTTAGACGCCATGAAACACGGAGGCAACTTGTTTATCTGGTTAACCCACCGATTCCTAACTGTAATTAAGTTTTCTCTTTATGTATCGCCCCAGTTGAGTTGAAAGCTTCTCCAGTCCATTAGCTATCCACCTGGGCTCCGGAAAATATGTCAGTGTTCTTTGTGTTCTCTGGAAGAGAACAGCAAAATGTGAAAAACTTTAATATTTAATACTGGCCTGTTATCCTCGTTTCTGTTCTCAGGCATGAGATGGGGATGACTTCATTGTTCCACAGGCAACTGCACTGATGGAATGGGCCTCACTCTGTGCAACAGATGTGCTCCTGGGGTAGATGCGATAATTTAGACTTTTTTTTAAAACTCAATTGTGCTCCTGCAGAAAAACAGTTTGCAGGAGACATTGCGCGCGCGCGCATACACACACACACACACACACACACACACACACACACACACACACACACACACACACACACACACATTCTACTTGAGAATTCTACCAACAAGGCTAGTTAGGAGCAAAGCCCAGGTCTGCATGCCAAGATTCCTGACCCTGATGGCTGCCCCACCCCCCACATTTGAAGGACAATTATTTCTTTATATTTAAAAACCCATAAAAATTGAAAACTCTTTCCACATTACCTCTTAAACATGAGGCAACAGGGTGTTACTAACAAGTATGTAATTCATACATCTACAAGCCTTTGCTATGGGCTTTTGTGTCAAGAAACAGGGAAGTGAGAACCAAATGCTCAGCCTCGAGGAGGAGATTGCAATTGATGCGATTTTTGAAACAAGAAAACCGTCTAAGTCTAAGGAAATGGTGTTCGGTCACAGTATCTTATGAACATTCTCTGGAAGGATTTTTCTCCTCCTGTCATTCTGAAAATCTTAATGGGCTTGAATTGATTCACTGAGCCATGCCCTGAAAGGGAAGGGAAATGTCAAGCCTCTGTGTTCCCAGTCATGTATTGGGGGGCCAGACCCAAATGCACTTGAGAACTTCCAAGTTCAAATGTGTTTTCACACCAGGAAAAATAAACCGTTGAAGAGTCTTCCCAAATCATTTGCAGTGTTCCCTGCCCTGGGGCCCTCCCCGCAGAGCACTGGTGAAGGAGGTCTGGGCCTCACTCTCAGACCATCAGGCATAAGGCTCAGCCTCGTACCTAAGGGTCCCGCAGAACCCCCCAGACAGCTTTGCTTTCACAAGCGGCCCAGGCGTAGTTGCTGTGAGACCAGTGTGACTGATACCATCACACCACAGCCTGTACACACCTTTACCACCGCAGGAGATGGAGACAGACTGGTGGAGGAATAGGCCCAGAGGTCAGCAGGGGCAATAGTGCAGCCGGCAATCCCTGCAAAGCCAGGAGACTCTACAGCAGCTCAGACTGGGCCCTGGAGGTTGCAGGGAACGCCACCCCAGGACCTTTCTGCTTCCTGTCATTGACCGCCTGGGTGTCCTCTCACTTCACGACACAAATTGCCACCATCCTGGAGGCCTCTGCCTGCCACTAGGTCTCTCCGTTCAAACCAGGTAAGACCCATAAGCAGAGAGTCAGGTAATCAGGTAGAGAAGGGGATAGCTCTGTAGGACGAAGCACTGCATTGCTGAGAATTCATGACAACCCAATGGAAAATACAAAACGGTGTCATTACTTATCCTGGAATTGAGGCCAGTGGGCCATCAATTAAATGATGTACCTTGACACAAAGCCAGATGAGGGCACTCTTCTCATACATCCCTACACACAACTCAGAGAGCTTGCCCTCCTTCCATTTAAGTGGATGTCTAAGTAATAAGAACCTCAGTGCAGGAAGGAAAGCAAGCCCTTAAGGTGAAGAGAAATGCTAATGATGGGGTGGGGCAGGGACCACGTGTAGAGGATGTGAAAAGCAGTGAGCTCATTGGCGAGCTCAAGTTCTCACCAATTAAGAAAGATGCCACTTTCCCATCCACCAGGGAATAGCAGTCAAGTCCACACTGCTGAGCAGTGTTGAGCGGGGAGAGGTGCAAAATGCCAAGCACAAGGGGGTCTAACCTCCTCCACCTTTCTGGACACAGCTATGTGGCTCCCTCCCCCAAGTCCAAGGCCGCTTTTCTCACCTCTGATGAACCTCAGAGAAGTATGTTGTTTGATCTCAAGTTTCAGCTCTGAACTGACCCCCAAACAGCACGGATCTCTAAACCACAGATGTCCCGTGTCAATGCTGGCAGGTGGGAAAGTGGGGACTATCTCCCACATTTCTGATTTATAGGCTGCCCAGGGAGCTTCCCAAAGCTGGAAGGCTGCATTCCATTCATTGGTCCCTTGGTCTGAGGCCAAACCATCAGACAACACTTCCTGCTACATGTTGGATCCTCCAGCACAGAATGACTTATTCATGAAGTTATTTAGACCTAAATGCTATTTAAGCTTTTCACTTCCTCACCTCCCCTAATAACGTGTGATTGGAATTATACATCTGATTCCCAAATATGAGCTAAGGCATACCTCTGGGGCCCTGATGCTATCTTAGGAAACGCAGAGTTCAACCCAAAACAAAGCCAATAAGGGAGGCATCTAAAATTCCTTGGCTCCACCGTGCAGTTGGAGTCTTTTAAAACAACTATTCATTTTAATGACTATTCACATTTATTTTCATAAAAATATGTTTTACATAAGCCCCAAAGTTTCATATACAATTAATTCCCTTCACAAAGAAACTGTGTTTCAAACCCAGAATGGTCATGCTGGTCCCCATGACCATGGAACTTGCTTCTTTCAAGCTGTAGCTACTGTGTTAACACTGTAATTAAGCTTGGGGGAAAAAATCATAATGCAAACCAAATAAACCCTGCCCTTCACACAATTATGTGCGGTATGTGGTGAGGGAAAAAAAATGATCTAGGCTTTGTTCATCTTAAAATACACTTGGCAGCCACATCACTTAATAAGCTCCTTTCTCCTTCGGAGAACAAGAAAATCATGAAGTCCACACCACGGTGGAGGGGCGCTGTCACCTCAGGGAGGAAATGACAACTATGGCTGAGACCTGAGCACAGGGGCTCAAAACGCTGCTCTGGTACGGCTTCTTCATGACCATGGGTTTGTCTGCAAGTCTGTCGCTCTGGATCTGGCCTTTGGTACCCAATTCTTACACGGTGAGACAAGCCCCAGTAGAAAAGAGCACCACGGAGCACCACAGATGCACCCTAGCCATGGCCCACCTGCCAGTGTTCCAGGGTCCCTTCTCCTACCCACCCCCTTCCATTCGTGATCCCAGAGCACAGGCATGAGACCCCGTCCTGCTGGAACCTCACAGAGCTCACTTACGGGGCACCTGCCTTCACAATCCATGGGCTACCTGTGCGTGCGCCTCGAGCAGTCCCAGTCATCAGGACACGGCTGCCTGGCTTCTACCCATCAGGTGTTCGCAGATCTTGGAGCCCTGCTGGGGAAGCTGCAGGATGGGGCAACCCCTTGGATCTACCTACTGCCCTGCCCTCAGGTCCACTGCTGACAATCAGGGCTGGAATTCCAAAGCTAACCAACAGTCCTCTCTTCAGCTCTGCTCCCATCCACCCAAGAGCACAGTGACCGAGTGTTCTCAAATGCCGATCTCGTCACACCTGCTTCCTGCCCAGCAACTTCTATCAGCACCCTTGCAGGGCAAAGTGTGGGCAAACCCCTACACTGACTTTCAAGGGTCTGGCTCCCATCTCTTCTTCAAAGTTGATTTTTTCAACACTTCCCTCTAATGTAGTATAAAAGACACACTGGATTACTCACTGATCCCTGCAAAGAGACATCCTCTGATGTCCTGCCCCCATGCCTTTGCTGATGCTACTCATTCTAGTGAGTAGGATACACTATCACATTTGTATCCTACTCACCATTCAAGGCTTGGCTCAAATATCACCTCCTCTCTTAACAATAAGTTTCTCCTTCCCCACACAAACCCATAAAACCCTAAGGTAGCTCTTTAGAGCTCTTACTGTCTTTCAGCAAGCGACAAACACCCCAAGCCCCACCTTGCCCGTCTGCTATCCACGAGGAGGTCTTAACCCCACACAGACAATCCAAATGCTCCTGGAGGATAGAAGCCACATCCGATTAATCTTTCTATTTCTCCTTCCTGGTAAAGTGGCTTGCATTTAATAGGCATTAAATATATATTTGTTGACAGACTAACTGAATAAAACACTTCCATAGAGTTTTATTTTATAAAGAAGAAGGTTCAAGAGGGAAGGAGAGAAGTGAACTTGCTTAATTTGTTCTGGATTGTGTCTGGCACTTTATCATGAGGTTCACAGCAATCCTTTAAATCTCAGATGAAATGTCACCTCCCATGTTAGGTAAGGGTAGGTTCCTGTCGTGTGCACTAGCACATGCACACACACTCTCATTCACTCACACACTCATGCACTCAAACACACTCACCCACATACTCTCTCTCATCCACACGCATATACACGTACCCCTGTGAGTGGTATGGGGGGCAGAGGGGGTGGTAGAGGTGTTTCTCCCCAACTCCTGGTATTTTCCTCCACAAGGTGAGTTTCCACTCGCAGCATATTCCTGGCCTCTGTCTCTCTGCCCCCCCGATTCACTGATGCTAAGCTGATACTAACTGATATAAAGAGGAAGGAGAAAGGGAACCTGGGCCTGGGTAACCTAGTCCTCCTCCTCCTCCTCTTCTTCCCTCTTGGAAGAACATTCCTTGCAGAAAGCACATGCCAGGCCAGCTGCTGCTCTCACTGTGGGTTTTCCCAGGATGCAGGCTCTCCTGGCTGCAGGTGGGAGCCTGGCCTGGCCCGGGTTGCCTACAACTGGTAGACCAGCAGGACAAACTCTGAGGGTGAGCGTCAGGCAGTCCATGTGCCTGAAGGCATAAGTGATGTTCCCCAATAGCAGCTTCCTTGTGCCTTTCCCATCTGCCTTACCCTTTCCTCTTACTTCGCAGTTGGGTCCAATCTTGGGTGAAAAAGAGGGCAGTTATTCACTGGACCTTCTAAAACCCCAACTTCATCTCAAAATAATTCCTCATCTACTCATCAGTGTTCTCTGGCCTCTCAGCTTCATGAGGGCTGGATCCTCTCTCCTCGTCAGTGTTCCGCCTGGTGCCCAGCGATGACTGCTGGGTTGAACGTTAATGCCCAATAAAGGTTCATTTGAAGAAGGAATTAATGATTAATTCCACTGAGAAAAATCAGAAGAGAAGAATGAAAGGGGAAAGAAAAAAGGAGAGAAGAAAGAGGAAAGGGAAGAAGTTCTACAAGAAAGAGACTGGAGAGGAAAATAAAGAAAGCGGAAACAAGAGTAACCACTGTTGCCCCCATTAAATTTAATTTTAAAAATTTTAAATGAAAATTAATAAATAAATAAAAATACCCAGGTGAATATTTTGCTTCTGTCAATTAACCACATGCTCAATGGCAGATTAAAGGCTGGAACCATTGCTTTTTTAAAAAAAGAAAAAAGAAAAAAGTCATGAAAGACAAAAAGAAAATAAAGAGAGAAAGACAGGGGCTCAAAAAGGGAAAAGAGATAGAAAACAACATATCAGAGCTGGCCGCCCGCCCCACACGCAGCCGGAGTGTCCTTCTGGGGATCAGAGCAGGCCCCTGGCTGACTCTTCTTACCCTCATCTGTCTGCCCCCCACCTCCAGGGCTTCCTTTCCCATACCCCTCCCAACCTCTGGCTCCCAGTGAGTCATCCGGAAAATGAGCATTCACTTTCCTGCCTCCCTGTCCATGGAGCTGCTGGGAGGAACTAGGGTGGAAAACACCTCACCAAAGAGAGGGATCACCCCTGTTTAAAACCATCTTGAGGACACCTCGACCCCACCAAGGTCAGCCTGACTCAAGAGGGTTAGAGAATGGCCTCTAATAAAGCTGAAGCCATCAGCAACCCCACCACACTGTCCCCAGGCCCACCCTTACTTTCTTCCCGCAGCCCTCTTTGCTGTTCAATTCTCATTATCCTGCTAATCGAGGAATGCTGGGCACTTGATCAAAACTATTGGTTCTGTAACTCACCCGAACGCATTGCAAGCTGAGACATTTATGACTGTCCCGGGGTATATATTTCTGTGATCTATTCCTCTGTGAGCTCTCCGGCTGCCCCTGGAGTCTACACATCTCATTCCAGAGGATTTTTGAATGAAGGAAGCTGAGGTCTGTTACAGGTCTTCCTTACGGCTCCCTACCTCCCTGATTCCCAACAGCTGAGGACAAGGGGCACAAAGCATTCTGGGAAAATGCACGGGTTAACTATTTTGTGTTTATCTGATCTGTAGGTGAACTAGTATCACCAGGCGGCATTCACAGTTAAAAACTCCCTGGAACTCTGGCACAGTGGAGATTTTTAAACATGCAGCACTATTGATAAGAAACATGTCAATCAAGTTACATCACCTACAAAACAGCTTTGCAACATGTGCACATGCAGGCGAGGTGCACTGGCAATGATGGTGAACAAGGCGGTGGTGGTGGTTGCTGGTAAAACCTTCGGTTTTCCTCTCTGAGCCTCAGATGACTTGAAATGACACCCAGTATTGGTGGCCAGGGCTGCCATAACAAAGTCCTACAGACTGAGTGGCTTAAACAACAGAAACTCATTTTGTCACAGCTGTGGAGTCTGAACGTCTGAGATCAAGGTATTGGCAGGTTTGGTTTCTTAGGCAGCCTCGTTGCTCAGCTGGAGGATGGTCCTCTTCCCACTGGGCTGTCACATGGTCTTCCCTCCGTACAGGGCTGTGTCCCCATCTCCTCCTCTCATAAGGACCCCAGTCGCAGTGGACTAGGGCCTACCCTAATAACTCATGTTAACGAAACTGCCTCTTTAAACACTCTCTCCACGTACAGTCACATTCCGAGGTGCTGTGTCCACACCACGCAGGTGCCTCCCTCTCTTCTCTACCGTCCCTCAAGGACCAGCTGCAGCCCCACGCTCTCCCAGACGGCTTTCCAGAATCCTCTAGCCCAGAGCCCCTGCACCTCAGAGCTCCAGCAGCCGGGCCCACAGGTTTCCATTTGGCCCTGGGCTCAGGCTTGTGCTGTCCCTCGATGTGTGATGTTCTTAGCTCCCATGGAACCCCCTCAGGAGTGACGATGTCACAGCTTCACCTGCGTCTCCTCCTCACACTTGTCCCTGCCTTTGCCCGCACAATGCCCGCCCCAGACCACACTTACTCCAGGGCAGCCCACCCTGCGACCCGGCCGAAGCCTCCCCTGATATGCTGCACCTACAGCGAGCACTCCGGCCTCAGCCCACCCACAGCAATGAGCACATGGCCCCTCACACCCCTTTGTCACCTCTGCTGTCACTCATTGCCCACTCCGCGCCAGGGGCCTCACCCGCCTCGGCTCCTGTCCTCACGCTGTAAGTACAAGACCCCCATTCTGCAAGTGATGAAACCAAAGCTTCAGGTGAAGCGACCTGCTCTGGGTCACAGGTTACTAAGGAAAAGAAATTGTGACATTCTTCGTCTGTCTGGCTCCAAAGGCAGCTCTTTTTCTACCACACCAGTGGTTCTCAATGAGAAGAATGGACATATAAATCGCGTGGGGTCATGTAACAAAATACACCCAGCGGTAAAAGGAATAAACTACTGCTTCACCCAACAACACGTAATATGAGCAAAGAGCCAGACACAAATCATAAATGTATGAGTCCTTTTACATGAAGTTCAAGACCAAGCAAAACTAATCTACACTGATAGAAATCAGAATCCGCCCTGGCTGATGTAGCTCAGTGGATTGAGCGCGGGCTGGGAACCAAAGGATCCTGGTTCGATTCCCAGTCAGGGCACATGCCTGGGTTGCAGGCCAGGTCCCCAGTGGGGGCCACGTGAGAGATAACCACACATTGCTGTTTCTCTCCCTCTCTGTCTTTCTCCCTTCCCCTCTCTCTAAAATAAATAAATAAAATCTTTTAAAAAAAAAATAAATAAATAAATCAGAATCGTGGTCACTTCTGGGTGAGCGGGGCGGGGGCCTGACTTGGAGGGACATGAGGGAGCCTCCTGGAGTGCTGGAACTGTTCCACGTGTATCTGGGTGGCATTCATATCAGAGGGTGTGTACGTAAAAATGCATATACTATACTCTATATGCATGTGACACCTCGACAAATTAAAAAAAAAATCTCAGGGAGGACATGTGTAGTTTTTAAAATATATTCAATATTATAATTTCATATTTGGAAACCAAAAAGAATCCCACTCTACTGCTTTTGAAACACAAACTTTACAGGAATTTTCAAGATTTATGTTTCTCCACAGGAGACATATGTTTAAAAGACAGAGACACACTGCACTACACTGCTCACATTCTGCCTTCGCTCCTTGCGTCCCTCTGGCTCCCCCAGTAGACTCTGGGCATCCTTGAGGGACAGCACCATCGCGGTACAGGGACGGCAAACAGCACAGGGCCTGCTGAGTGCACAGGCAGGGTCCCAGAACCTGACTGGCTGGCCAGCCCTGCCCTCCAGAACCCACAACACGCTGAAGCAGCAGAGAAGGCAGGTCCAGCACTGCCCCTCCCACCCCACCAGTCATTCGGCCACATTCTGCAATTCGGGACAGAAGAAGAAAACAACGGCTGTGGATAGCTTTGCTCTGAACCAAGGATGGGTTGCGCAGCAGGCCTGGCAGGGTGCTGAGCCGATGAGGATCTGACTCCACCCCACTAATCACAGGAAATTTCCCCAGCCAATGCCCCTGCCCACTGCGGGCAGCCCGCTCTGCACGCCGACTCCCAGCACAGAGAAGCTGTCGGGAGTTGCTCTTGCAGGCAACAGCCTTTGCTGCTCTTAGAACAAAGCCTTTAATTTGTGTGGCAAGGAGGTTAGTGTATTTCACACTGTCATTCCCATCGTGAACTCCTCGGGGAGGGCAGTGAACGTGAACCTCCCTGCACCGAGCCCGTGGCATGTCGAACCCCTAGCGCAGGCTCAGGAACGTGGCGGCACATACAGGTAGATGCACTCCCCACTTCCCTGAGAGTTCATGATGAGGACGTGTGCTGGTTTAGTGTCTCCAGCCAAATAAGGCACAAATTTTTCTCAAGAAATTCCCCTGTGTCATGGGGCTCTCAAGAGGCTGAAGTGTCTTTGGCGGCTGATGATGTCGTGTCCCTTGAATATCTGGGCCACGCTGAGCACTGGAGAGAAAAATGCAGAAGCTACTTCACTCTCTGTAATGGGACAAAGTGTGGGTCAGTGACACCTTCCTGCAGTTCTTACTCTGTATCAGATCTCGCAGAAGCTCCAGCCCAGCTGTCAGCTTCTGAGTACAGGAGTTGACAAGGCATCCTCAGTTTTCACGCAGCCCCAGACAGTAGTGGCTTTTCCTGGCCTTCATCGCAAAGCTACCTCCTCACCCTCGTCAGATTCTGAAACAATCTCAGGCTGCCACTCACTGCCGTGTGTCACTCCTCTATAGACATTTTGAAAACTCTAGGAACAGATTGTGCACTCATGACTGTCCTGCCTCTTGGTCATTCGTAATTAGGACCAGGTCATTCATAATTAGGACCAGGTGAACAGATTAATCAGCTGATCCCCTTTGAATGCCACAAGAGGTAACAAGTGCTTCCAAAGACCAAGAAAGGGGAAGAGAGAGAGATGAGAAAGAGAGAAAGGGGGCCCTTTCTCAAGAAGCTCCGGAGACTGTCCGAGTGGAACATGCCTTCCAGATCCTCTGGTCCACCCCTTCCACCCTGACGTTTGCAAAGCCCCAGAGAAGGGAAGTGGCCAAACTCATCCTCCCAAAGATCTCGAGATGGGCGTGAACCTAGACTCTGTCAAATTTTCTTACTCCCAGGCCAAGTTTGCTTAGTAACCAAAGTCAGTAGCTTCTCTCTCTTGCAATGAAGCTACAGAGGTGTTTCCCCAACAAAGTCTCTCGCTCTTTCTCTAATACCCAACAGTGAGTTCTGGGACCCCTCCATCGAGGAGGGCTGAGTGGGGACACGGTAGGAAGCCCACTGCCACCCTCTGGGCCACAGGCATCTGCAGAAATTGCCCCATACCTGCAAGCCACCCAGCCAGTAGAGACATTCGCATAATTCTGGGCAAAGTTTTCATCCTGATGTAAATAAAAATTCCTTTCACATCCATTCTTGACCATTTGGGGGCACCTCTAATGGTGGAGGTACACTGAAGGTTACAGAGGTGAACGAGACATGCTTTCTGCCCTCAGAAGTTCTTAGTTTGGTAGAAGAACCTTGTATTCGATAACAGAATACAAGCAGGCTGTGAGAACCATGCCCAGGAAGGGCCTAGGGCTCCACGGGGGTGCAGAATGAGATTCCTGCTAGTTGGAGGAATCAAAAAAGAGGAGCCATAAAAGGGAATATTTGTGTTGGACCTCAACAGATATATATCCAGACATATGAGAAATTAAGAAGGAACTGGCCTGCCAGGGTGAAAGGACTCAGGACTAAACACGGGGAGGCGGGAAACTGTAGAGCATGTTCAGAAATAGAACAGTAAGTCAATTAATTTCACTAGCCAAAGTATGTAAAAAAGAGAAGTGGAAGAGTTTACCATTTAAGAAATGGTCTAATTTAAGCAAAATCTAAATCTCAGAGGACCTCAACTACCATTTTGGAAATAAAGACTTCTTTTTCATTGAGTAATAAGAAGTTACTGAAGAACATGGTCAGGGTCAGGGTCAGGGTCACAGTGGAGGGATTAGGAGTGGCTGCTGTGGACTTTGCCTTCAGAAGAAAGACCTGGAAGCTTAAGAATCAAAGGCAAAAAATACAGAATCCCCATCTCAGAGAAAAAAAGTTCTGTTTTCTTGTCTAATGCTCTGTTCACCAGTTTTCCCTTCTCCTTTTAAATGTTCAGATTCCCCCTCTTGTCTGGTGCTTTCTTCATGTATCACCAATTGTCAAGTCTATCTCTTATCTTTAAAAAAACTGAATCTATATAAACTCACTGTCAACCCTTTTCTTTTCAGTAAAGCTTCTTAAAATAATACCAAGACTCCTAAAATGAATGTTTTTTGCACACCCCACTTTTAAAATCATATGGTATTCACAAGGTGATCAATTAGGGAATGAAAATGAAATTAGAGCCTTAGTTTTTATTTACTTTATCTAAAAACATATAATTGAAAAATTATGTTTTGCTAATCCAGTAGCCATAATCCAATAAATAGCGTCCAAAAAAAATTCTATCATATACATTTTAGGGTGGTGTTCTTGAAAGGTTAAGAAAAATAGCATTTAGGGGCCAGTTTGTACCGTCCCCAGGAAGTAGCTGATGGAAAAGACACATTACATGTAAAGAATATCAGCAAGCATCTCAACAGCCCTAATGGAAGACAGAAGACAACAGCACATTCTTTTCAAAGAGCTGAGAAAAAAAGTAACTATCCACTTAGAATTCTATACCCTGCTAAGTTATCACGAAAGAATAAGAGTAAAGACTAAAAGAATTTACCACTAACAGAATTTTGCTGAAAGCAGAGTTGTTTTCCTCCGAATATAAAGGATGAAAATTAGGAAAGGGGGGATGAAGCCAAAGGAATAAAATGAAAAAGAAATGATGAGCAAGAAAGAGAAACCATATGCATAAACCTAAACAATAGCAATATAAATAATGAAAACCATGATTAATTTGGATTCATAAAAATCAAGATGGAACTAAAAATACTAGACAAAATAAACCTGTAGGATGGAAGGTTGTGATACTAAGTATTGAAACTTTCTAAGTTCTCTGTATAATTCAGGAGAAGGATAGAGCTATGGATTAACTTTGACTGTTAAGTAAAATATACATGAAATTATTCTTAAAGTAACCATTAAAAATGAGAAAATTATATATAACTTCCAAATAACTAGAAGGGATAATGAAGGATACAGAAAATGCTGTTTCTCCAAAGAAGGCAAGAAAGAAGAGGAAAATGAAAGCAATTTAAAAAAAATAAATTCAAATATATCAGTAATCATAAGAAATTAAACAAATTAAACTCAGTCATTAAAACTCAGACTGTCATATTGAACAGAAAAACTAAATCTGGTTATATGACATTTACGAAAAACATGCTCAAAACAAAAAGACAGCTATTGTATGTTAAAAGATGAAAAAATGATGTACTAAATATCTATCAACCAAGCCTGGAAAAATGGAGTTTCAGAGGAAAAGCATTATTAGAAACAAAGATATGCACTACCAATAACAAGGAGGATTATTTCCCAGGAAGATACCACAGTCTAATGTTGCTCACACCTAAGAATACAATCGCAAAATAGATGAAGCCAAGACTGACCGACTCACCATGTGAAACTGACAGATCAGCGATCACAATGGGAAATTTTAGCACCCCTCTAGTAATTAACACTTTAAGGAGAACAAATTAAGGAAGATCTGGAAGATTTGCATACAGAACTGAAGGCTTGATCTAATAAACACCTACAGAGAGAACTCTGTAGCCACATTCTCTGTCTACACTCCTTCCCCTCCCATCCACTCTTCAATTGACTGCCTCCACTCCTCTGAAACAGGGACCCCAGAGTGACCTGTGACCTCCCAATCACCAAATTCTTCTGCTTCTTTTCAAACTACGGGTTAGTCTCTCTGATAACTAGACTTCTGTGACCCCAGATTCCTGTTTACTCTCTTTCTGCACATTCCCTTCTTTCATCTGCAAATTTCCCCAAGGTTGTGACCTCATCTCCTTTCGTCCTATTCCGTATAACCTCCCAACAACCTTATTTTGTCAGAAACTGAACTTTAGGAGTCAAGGGTTTAGTTCAAGAGCCAGCACAGATGCAGATGTGGCCCTTAGTGAGCCTTGGGGGTGGATGGAGGCCTGGAATGCTGACAGTCTCCCCCTAAATTCAGAGTAGAGACCATGTGTTACTTGTTCACTTTCACACCTAACTCAGTGCCTAGCCTATAGCAGATATTTGATAAAAGTGTGTTACTTAATTGAGCACATACTGAGTTTTGCACGTTCCCTCGAGAGCTCCGAATATTGATGGGTAGAACGTTATCATCAATCTCGACTACCTCAAAGAGCTCTGAGTCGGGCCAGCAGCTGCAGCCCAAACGAGAGCCAAGATGATGGCCAAGAGCTCAACATAAGCAAACCCCCCACTGACGCCACTTCTTGGACAGTGTCCGTCCTGCTTTACAAAACCAGAGCACTGCCTTCAATCTTCTGAGGTCCTGCCTACTCCTTCCTGTCCTTCGGTTTGCCCCTCCCTGGCACAGAACTCCCTCCCTCCGGCACCCACCCACACAGCTGTGAACACGCGCGCAGTCCCTGAACGAGATGGGACCTGGTCAGCCTTTGTATTATTGACTGTGGACTGGGGAAAGCAGTCCTCTGGCAAAGCGAAGTGGCCATTTTCGCAGACATTTCATAAGCACATAGCCAAACCCCAAGCTGCTGAAAAAATCGGTCTCCTGTCCTTTCACATTTCTGCGGCAATAGAAGTTCATTTTCTCATCATATACTGTAAATTACAGGCTGAAAAGGTGGGTCGTGGCTGATTTCAGCCTATATATAGCTGATCTTCCTCTGCTTCCTCAGGGGGGCCCATTCTTAAGAGTGGCTCAGCTCCATGTATGCCCGACAGAGGGACAAAAATGCAGGAGCCGGAACGTAATCTCCCTCCAGTGAGCTCAGGGGAAGAGCCTGGACTCTCCGTGCCTTGGAACCAGAGAAGACCCTGACCAGTGCCCGCGAATTTTTCCAGGAGGCAGCACCTAGATAAATCTACTCCTGGTCTCTCTTCATCTCCCTCACGCTCCCCTTCCGCAAATAGCTTCCAGCGCTGCCCCGAACTCTTGTAAAATAAAAATCAAAGCTGAGCAAATAATTTAAGACTCATGCTTAAACCTTTCCCAGGTCCCTGAATTCATTGCCTCTTAAAGTGAAAATGCCTTTGCCACAGGCTTCTGAAGCCACTCAGAGATGACAGCAACCCCCAACCCACCAAAGAAGTATTTTGTTTAGTGTGTAAGGAACTCCTCACGGAGCACATGGAGCACACTTTTTAATCAGTCGACAATATTATTTATCACCAGCTGCATGCCTGACATTAAATAGTTGCAAAAGTGAATGAAAAACATGAGCTTTGCCCTCAAGGAGCACATAAGTGAGTGGAATACACACACACACGCTCTGTAGAATAACAGAGAACAGAAGACACGGGGACTGAGGGTCCAGGGAGTGGAATGGGTGGAAGGCAGGAGAGGAGTGTAAGGAGTGGGGTCTGAGAGGACAGGAGGCTTCCTGGTGGAGGTGGGGACTGAGCTGCATGGCTTTGGAGACAGAGGTTAAGGGGAGAACCTGAAGCCAAGAGAACAGCATGAGCAAAGGCAAGAAAGCAAAATACAAATCACATTTAGGGAGATGTCACCTGGATATGTCACATGCAGAGAAAAATGTATGGTTATGAGCTGAATTGTGTCCTTCCCTCCAAATTCACATGTTGAAGCCCTAACTACTAGGACCCCAGAATGTGACTGTATTTAGAGATAGATCTTTAAAGAGTTGAGTAAGGTAAAGTGAAGTTATAGGAGTAGGCCATAATCCAATATGACTGGTGTCTTTATAACAAAAAATTGGGACACAGACAGACAAAGAGGGAAGACCATACGAGGACACAGAGAGAAGTCAGCCAAGGCAAGAGGCCTAAGAAGGAACCTGTCCACGCCCGATCTTGGATACCCAGGCTCCAGAAGTGTAAAAAATAAATTTCTGTTGTTGAAGCCACCCGGTCCTTTGTTATGGCAAACTAACACAGGCAGGTTCTCTCAGAAAGAGCTCTCTGGAGGCAGCTGGAGGCCGCCCAAGAGTCCAGGTCCAAGGCTGTCTTGATCTGATGCAAGGCAGAGGCTGTGAGGATGAATGTACAGGAATCAGAAGGTACTAGAGATCAGCCTTGGCCACTGGTTAAACACAGGGATAAAGAAAGGGATGGAGTTAGGGTGTCATTGAAATATAAGGAAAAAAGACCCCAGGGAAACAAGCCATCACCTCACTTCCCAGGGGTGACCTCACCCCGCCCTTCCCCAACTCCCAATCTCCATGCAGCAGGACATGCCTTTGGGGTACGGGGTGCTGATGAACCAAAGCTCAACCCCCAGTGCTTCATGCTGACTCAAGCTTGGAGAATCCTGGTGAAAAAAAATCATAAATCATAACTTACCACCTACTCTAGCATTTCCCTGCCCAGTTCTTAGATGGAGCTGAGTGGGTAGTCAGGGAAAAAAAACCCTCCAGGGAGAACCAGTCATTAAGAGACTCTAGAAAGCAAAGTGTCTGTCTTGTCGTTCAGTCACTAGGGATCCTGAACTCTATAATCACTTAATTCCAAGAATCTCCGCTGCAATCACTGACAGTCTCAGACCCCAGACATCGCAGTCTGTGCTGGAAGAGGGGAGTCATGAAAAGTGTACTGTGACTTCTGGAGGGAGGTGGCACCCGGGGACATCCCTCCCCTCTCAAGACACCCAACGAGCTTAGGTTAATGATAGCACATGCTTACTCTGTGCAGGCACTGTGTGCCTTTAACTCAGCAGCCTAGTCCATTCTCCAAATAGCCCCGTGGTGTGCAAATGGTCCTTCCAGGTAATTGTACTAAAGCTGACCATGCATACGCTGGATGACCCAGCCATTCCACTCCTGGGTTCATGCCCAACAGAAACGCGTGCACATGTGCACCCAAGGATGTGAGCCACAGCAGCACTGCGTGCCGGGACCTTTCTAATTAAATGGGAATGAGCAAATAGAATTACACACAGTGACATGGAGGAGTCTCACAAACAGGATGCTGGGGAAAAGGAACTAAACGCAAAAGACCGCCTATTGTATGATTCACAAATAGACACAACGGGTTACCCTGTGGAGTGAGAAGTGAGGTCAGTGGCTGTCCTGGGAGGGGAGAGCAGTGTGCCCTGCCCTGCTCTGAGAGGGCACGAGGGAGCTTTCTAAGGCCCCAGTGACATTCTTGGTGCTGGTTTTATGATGCGTTCACTCTGAAAATTCAGTGTGCCATACACTTACATCTGTGTACTTTTCTGTGTGTTTGTTACATATCAATTAAAGGTATGAAAACGTAAAACCCCACATGGTAGGAAAATGACTCCGCATTGAAGAAAGCAAGGCACAGAGGACTTTCCCAAGGTCATGGCCAGCAGGAGTCAGAGCCAAGACTTGAAGCCAAGCAGTCAGGCTCGTGAGCCCAGGCCCCAGTGCACTACCCTGGACCACCTCGTAGGAGAAGAGTGTGTGCTAGCACCTGTCCTGCCCTGACCGTCTTGCAAACCCAGCAGCAGCCTAAGCACAATGCTCAGTACGTGATGGGGGTCTGGTATATGTCTAACAGAAAGTGGTTTCCGGGGGTCACGTGACTGCCACGAGCACAGCATGGCCACTCTGTTAGATCTGGACCATAAGGACAGATGGCCAAAGATGGCTTTATATCATGGACATCAGAAATGCTTCTCTAGTCCTGGAAGCCATTTCTCACCCACCCCATCTCATCCCTCCTAAGGGCCCAGAACAGATGAGCCCAGCCTCTGGGCTGAAACTTCTGTCGACAGTTGATGATGGACTCTCCTTCCAGGGGCCCTGGAAAATCTATTTCTTTCTGGCATTTAGAAAGATGTCTCCTGGCCTCAGGGACCAAAGCTCAGGTCAGGACGCTGCTGCAAGGATTCAGAACACAGAATGTGATATGAAGCCAGTGGAGATTAAGTTGGACAGTCTTTTCTCTAGAGAAGGGCTGGTACCTGACCTTGGTCCATTCACTCACACACTCATTCATGCAATTAGCAAGTGGCTCATGCTCACTATATAAAGAGGAAAGAGACTGTTCACGCCCACGACAGGCCCCCAGTGGAGCAGAGGAATAGGTCTCAAAATCAGTGAACTTGGTCTCCATCAGCCTCAGGAAGCTGCAGCCTGTTCCACTGCCATGGGAGTCCCATGAGATGATGCAGGAAGAGACAGGCATGTGACTCGCACGCCAGTACTGTCGGCCATTATCACGGTCTGCAGTAACACACCGCAGAAGTATCAGCGGATCTCGGTGGTGGGGGGACTCAGTGGAGAAAGTGGTCGACTGAGTTGGTGCAGGGTGATGAGGGAAAGCTGCTTCGATGTGGCTACTTGTCAGGGGCATTTCCAGGGCACCAGGGGGCTTTCCTGCCCAAAGCCTGCCCCTGCCCCTATGCCTACCTGTCCCAGGCCTCACATTTGCTCATTTCACAGAAACCAGGGGAAACCAGGCCCAAGGGTGTCAGGACGCCTCTGTGCAGACAGCGGAGGCTGCA
Source organism: Micronycteris hirsuta (assembly GCA_004026765.1). Taxonomy (NCBI): domain Eukaryota; kingdom Metazoa; phylum Chordata; class Mammalia; order Chiroptera; family Phyllostomidae; genus Micronycteris; species Micronycteris hirsuta. The sequence goes on along the minus strand of PVJI01002612.1, from coordinate 1,674 downwards.
GCCTTAATGTGTCCTCACTGTTCACTGTCACCTCCGTCTCATCTCCCACCTCCGGCAGAGCCTTCCACCGCCACCCCCTGCTCAGCTCAGGAATTCTATCTCCTTCTGTGACGAGTGGAACTTTGCAGACTCGGGCTTGAACTTCTGCTGAGAGGCTGATGCTGAACTCCCTCATGGCCCCTGAAAGCCCAGTTCTGCCCCGCTCACTCCCCCTCTTGCCCCTCACAAGAGCCCAGTCCTCACTTCTGAGGTTGCCCAAGGTCTGGGGTCAGCTTCTCAGAGGCTTCCCGTGACCCAGCAAGTCTTCGTGCAGGGAACACAGCCCGGAGCATAAGCTGCGCCTCTGGGTGGCCATCTCCCACCCCCAATTCCCAGGGAGAGAAAAATCGTGCCTGCCAGAAACGTGATAGAACTGTCAAAAGTACACCCGAACAGCCACATACGCTGCAATCTCTAAGTCACAATTCCATTTGTTCTGGACAGTGTAAAAATAACAAATTTCCACCAAGATGGAAAATAAAAATGAGAAAGCCACTTCGACAGTATTTAAAGACAATGCCTAAAGAGGAGTCCCGGCTCTTCTCACAGCCGTCCTCAGTGGCGGCCTCTGTCCGGTCACGTCTCTCTCGTCCTCTCCTTCTCCCTCTCAGGGCACTCCCTCTTGCCTCATTCCCTTCCTTCTCCCCTGCCTGGGCCTTTCCCCATGCCTGGCTCAGACAAGGAGCAAGCAATGGCAACCATCTGGACCTACGAACAGGTCTGGACAGCGCCCCAGAGTCACCCCCATGTTCATTCTACCCATGTGCTCACACAAGAAACCAACCCAGGAAGGCACCTAGACCCACAAACAATAGGGTTTTCGTATTTAAATTGTCCCAAATGAACACTGGGGAGTGGGGGTGGTACTCTTCCAGAAGCTGCCTTCCCCCAGCTGGTTGTTCCACTCTCCGTGCTCGTATCTGTCACAGCCCTGCTCTGCCCCAGTTGTCTGCTCTCTCATTAAGCCTCTAACTATATGAAGGCAAGGGACCATGACCCTTCACCTCTCCATCCTCCACAACAGCTTAATTTCTGCCCCAGAGGAGGAAAGAGCTCCAGAAATACTTATTAAATAACCGAACAAGTGAATAAAAGTTGGCATGAATAAATGAATGTCTAGATCACAGGAAAGCGGATAATACTTTTAAATGATGCTTATTTGTATCACAGTGATACATGCACATGGTCTCCATAAAACTCGCATAGAACTGACACTTGCAACACCCCAGGGGAGACAGCCTCTCCCCTGCACCTGCCCCCACCCACCAGTCCTGACCTCAAGACACCACACTCCCATCGCTTCCACCTGCTTCTTCTGAGCTGCACCTTCCTTTATCTGGACTTACCTACCACTCTGCTAGAGTGGAGGGAAAAGACACCATGTGACGTTCACCACAGACTCTAGTAGGAGAATCCCAGCACAGTCCCTGAAGTCTGGGGCAAGGGCATGCCACAGGCAGCAGACAACAACACGCCACTCAAAATGTGGTTCCTGGCATGACACTGGGCCCTGGCAGAGACAGAGAATATGCTCCTGGAGCATCCAGGGGACGGTAACTGGGCTCTGTCACACCCACCGAGTCATAAGGTTGGGGGGCCCAGCAGCAGTCCCTAGCACGGTCGACGAGGTCACCT